>JABMDO010001443.1:0-14109 GCA_014851415.1 Cnaphalocrocis medinalis
GAGTTAGTTGGATAATTTGACGGGGTCCCTCCCGGGAGTCGAACTCGTGCACCGGGGGCGCATCCGTCCAGAGTGCACTGTGCAATCGCTCGTAATGGTGCTGGAATTAGAATAATAAGATTTTTTTCACGAACGCTTTTGAATTTTTTATGAGACTAATGCATTTTTGTGAATGTAATTTATTTATGCCCATTCAGTTGTAAATTGTTTTTATAGATACCTACTAAAGCAGTGAAAGATATTTTCCAAAAAAAAATAAACATCTTTTTTATTGTACTTATTCGCGAAACATTCCAAAGGTATGCTAAAACCCAAATCATAGATGTAACTTTCCTTTGAAAAGGTCAAACCAAATAGCTATCATTACTTAATAAGTTACTATTTTGAGGTTTTACGTAAGAGATTTGTAATCTTTCGCAGAACTTCATACTAAATAAAAAATACTGAGAAAAGTCAACTACATACTTTTTAATAACTAGCATCGCGTTACATAGTCACACACAAATACAGGTCTAAATTATTTTGGAGCGGCTACCTAGGGTAACCGAGATAATGATTGCCCAGTGTACAGTGAATGCCCGAATTAAGGTTAACATACATTTTAACTTATTTTCAAAGGTGTAGTTTTACATTAAATCCGTTAAATAACAGTAGGATACTGTTAACTAGAGTTCTAAATAAGACATTTGGCAACATTTTAAATAAAAATATTGTAATATCAGTTTTTGGACAGCGGTCGTCCGTCACTTCAAAAAATGCGAATTCCTTACAGAATTTGTTAAGGATACATTTTGTAGTTTTGAAGTTTGTATCACTTTAATTTTCTTTTTTGAGCGTTAAAGCACAACGACGTGTTAGTTAAAGCTTTAATGTTTCATTCGAAGCAGTTTTCGCGGCGTAATTTTATTCCATTAAGTATTTTAAGAGGGTGGGCAATCACTGTACCAAAAATATGACAAATTCAGTTATTGCCATACCAGAATTCAGTTATTGCCATGGGTATGAGACAGTGATTGCCCGGGTAGGTATTTACTAAATCACGTGAGGGATATAATAAATAACCGAACCGAATATTTTCTTTATATCCTGTATCTTTCTTTATATCTAGGTCTAGGTATAAGGAGTTTCGAAAAAACTGCTTTTTACAAAAAGTTGACCTAAAAATAGGGGAAAATTTTATCTGCTACCGAAAATCTTGGAGAAAAGGTGGTAAGAAGAACAACCAAATATATACCGTAATTATATTATGTATTTTACCGTGGGAGAGCACGTTTCAGTATGAATAAGCCGGCTTAAACGGAGTGATTCTATAATCACAGAAAACCAAAATCAAGCGGCGCTAACGCTTGAGTGTACCGGAGGCTCTATGAAGGGGGAAAAGGAGTTAAAATGTTGGCAGCGCATTTGTGAATCCCCTTATTGTTCCGAGTGTCTATGAGCGGTGGCAATCGTTTACCATCAGGTGATCCGTATGCTTGTGAGCCACCTATCACATATTAAAATTTAATTACCAAATGATGCAGTTAGTAATAATTAGAAAAAAACTTTCAAATTTCAACTGTGGGAGAGCCTCGCTTCAGCATGAATGGGCCGATTTGACCGGAGTGATACCACTGCCTCACAGAAAACCAGCGTGAAGCAGCCCCTGCGCCGAGTGAGTGAGGGAAACGGAGGCCCACACCCGGGGGGGAACGGTATAAAAGGTTGGCAGCGCACTTGTGACTTCAGTGGTGTTGCAGGTGACCATGGGCGGCAGCATTGCTTATTATATATAATGTGCAGTCAAAACACGCATCACTTGATGGTAAGCGAATGCCAACGCACATACTCAACACCAGTGGAGTCACAAGTATGCTGCCAATGTTATTAACCCCTCCCCCTCCCCTCATCCCCCATTGGGCCTCCGACAACCTCAAAACTGTATCTACTTACCTTTTGTAAAATTGGTACATTCCATTTATTCGCTGAGATAACGAGAAACTAGATAGAACAATTTGACGATTTTACTAGATTTTGAAACTAAACGGGTTTTCTTAGTCAATGGTATCTTATTTGGATGATGTTACTGATTTCAATAGCTTAGAAATATATTTGAACGCACAAAAACTTACGAAAGATCTAAAATTTTAAGTATTTAATAGTATTTTTATGGAATTACAACGTGCGGTATAGTTGGCAATCACTGTCTCATTTGGTTGGCAATGACTGTGTCAAGTGGGCAACCACTGTGTTTTTAGGAGATATTTTTGTTATACGTTATAATTATAAAATATTCTTTAGATGTTTGAATTATTGCTAACTTATCTCAATGCTAAACTATTAACGTTGTCAAATAATTACACTCTGATTTCTTATTGTTAAAGAAAAGGATTATATTGAAATAAAACTAGTGTCAATTTCTTAAGTGGGCAATCACTATCTCGATCACCCTACTTATTTTATTTCGGCATGTCAACAAAAAAATAAATATGTTTTTCTTTTAATCCAAAGAGGTGCGTGAGAAATATTACTGGCCGGTTAGACTGCCCACGCTCTCACAACATTCGAATAATAAAAACAATTTTCCAATGAGTCGTTTCGTGAGCGCGCGAACAAAACTTTTCGCGATTGTGTTTTGTTTATTGATAAATTGCTTTGCGATTGTATCGGACCTGTTCTCAAAATATTTTAATTAGTTAATTTGATGTGTTAAGAAATAATTTTATTGTTATTGTGTCCTGAGAATTTTAAACGGTTGGCGACATTCCAGCCACGTTGGGTTTCAGAGGAGATAATCTTAATTGTAATTGATAAAATTCACCTGTTATTAATTGAGTTTTTAAATTTTACTTTCTGTTTGGTTGGTGGCTAGTTACAGATATAGGTAATTTCAGCATGCAATAATATAATAATGATAGTACATATAAAAAAAATTTGCGAAACAAACATTATTGAAAAATAAAAAAACCGGCCAAGTGCGAGTCGGGCTCGCGCACAAAGGGTTCCGTAGCAGCAAATATAAGATTTTTTAAAGGTGTACAATACTGTAGTATATTTTTTGATCTATCTTATAAGGTTCAGCCATCGGTTTCAGTGTAAGCACAATAACTTAACCAAAATTACAGATAAATCCACCTATCTCAAAAACTATAAGAGATACTTTGATCAAACCAAAAATCGTTGAAAGAGTTAATTAGCATTCATCACCTCTATTTTTTTTAGAATTTTATACCCCGTAGTTATAAAAATAGAGGGGGGGGGGACATACTTTTTACGACTTTGAGAGCTGATATCTCAAAAACCGTTCACTTTAAGAAAAATGTTTTTTAGAAAACTTTATATCATTTTAAAAGACCTTTCCATTGATACCCCACACGGGTATGTACATCGAAAAAAAAAATTTCATCCCTCAGTTACATGTATGGGGGGCCCCACCCCCAATTCTTTTTTTTACTATTTAGTGTCATATTTTTGTAGCGGTTCATACAACACATATTCCCATCAAATTTCATCACTGTAGTACTTATAGTTTCCGAGTAAATCGGCTGTGACAGACGGACAGACGGACAGACGGACAGACGGACAGACGGACAGACGGACATGACGAAACTATAAGGGTTCCGTTTTTGCCATTTTGGCTACGGAACCCTAAAAATGGAATATTAACCTAGAAATATCAATAGCGAAACATTAATAGAAGATACAAAATTACTTATGACTGTATGAGTAAAATTTACTGTTAGCCAATGTGGCGTGGCATAGTGTGAGCAGGGCGCAGGCACTGAGCAAGTAATCACTACGTTAGGCGCAGGGAAAAGGGGGCATATTTTAGGGGGTGGCCTCATTAGGAGATGATCTTCCGCCAGTGACGACCGAAAAGCACGCTTACTCACTGGACCATTCATGCCGAGTACTATACCGTTTGTCATTTGTTCCAGGTCTAGATGCGGAGTTGTACTACGTGAGAGAAGGAGTGGTCAACACGTACGCGACCGGTTTCATAGTACCAGTGCCGGCGCACATAGCAGACCTGGAGTTTATGTGGCAGGCTCTGGGCAGGCGGCCGGTGAGTTTCCATCTATAAGTATATACTTACTAATTTTTTGTATTTATTTTCGACTCATCATCATTATCATCTGTCAACGACGAGCAGATACGATCTAGTGATCTTCAAGAAATTTCTTCCTTAAGAGCTGGAAACGCGTTTACTTTTGTGATGCCTCAGGTGTTGACGGTGGACTTGGACGGCGGTGATAACCTGGCATCAGGTGAGCCGTCTGCACGTTTGTCCGCCATAATGAAAAAAAATAAAACTCACTGCAACACATAAGCGTTTAGTGTTTCCAATTCACATAAAATTAAGTAATCAACACAGAGTTTAACTATAATATATTAAAACGGGAATTAACGCGACGTTTGTGTACATTGTATTGTACTTACTACTTGATGTTTCGGCTAAGTTGCAGCAGTCGTGGTTACAAGCGGAAACTGAGTGGTTGAGTGAGAGTTAATAGTAATAATACAACGCGAAAATCTAAAAAACCGGCCAAGTGCGAGTCGGGCTCGCGCACAAAGGGTTCCGTAGCAGCAAATATAATAAACTTATTATGTTACAGTTAAATCAACCTATCTCAAAAACTATAAGAGATACTTTGATCAAACCAAAAATCGTTGAAAGAGTTAATTAGCATGCATCACCTCTATTTTTTTTAGAATTTTATACCCCGTAGTTATAAAAATAGAGGGGGGGGGACATACTTTTTACGACTTTGAGAGCTGATATCTCAAAAACCGTTCACTTTAAGAAAAATGTTTTTTAGAAAACTTTATATCATTTTAAAAGACCTTTCCATTGATACCCCACACGGGTATGTACATCGAAAAAAAAAATTTCATCCCTCAGTTACATGTATGGGGGGGCCCCACCCCCAATTCTTTTTTTTACTATTTAGTGTCATATTTTTGTAGCGGTTCATACAACACATATTCCCATCAAATTTCATCACTGTAGTACTTATAGTTTCCGAGTAAATCGGCTGTGACAGACGGACAGACGGACAGACGGACATGACGAAACTATAAGGGTTCCGTTTTTGCCATTTTGGCTACGGAACCCTAAAAACACAGTTTACAGACGGCTTTTTCACACACCAATCCCGTTCTCTGCAGGACTCTGTTTAAAATCGAATGTGTTATATGCTAGGCAGGATCCCACTTATGGGTAGCCCGTGTGAATGCTAGCATATAAACACATTTACCATTTAACTGATTCCTGCAAAAAAAACGAGACAATAGGTCTAAAAGTTTAGAGGCGTTTGGTCTCTATTCGATTGTTATGCTCTACAGCTACTAGTACATAATGTCTTGCTTTTTATATCCATCAAAGCAATATCAACTTTGACTCTTAATTCGTTTTTAAATTTTGTTTTAGGTATGTGCTGTCTGTCTACTCATATTTATCAAGAGCTGATTTTTTTTTCATTTAACTAAACGCGACTACCATGCTAAAACACAAATCCATTCACCACCGCCATTCTAACTTTGCCTTGCCCGTGTAATTGTCGTTTGTCGCCAGTTGCGATTCGCGTTTCAATCCGGTCCGAACCAAAAGCGATTTAATTTAGAAAACAAAAGGCGGGATTAAGTGTTCGTTTTTGCGCTAACGGATATTTATTGCTTCGCGCTTGTGCGAGCGCTTTGACGCGAGTTTAAATGAGACGCCGATTTTGAGCGGTTAAGGGTTATTTGAATTCCAACTTTGGTCAATGTAGGTCGGTTTTTTCCATCGTCTGATAAAAAATACCAAACCAATTCCTCGCCGAATCAAAGTTGTTTTATTTATATATTACATAGCTATATAATATAATAAGCGGCCGCCCGCGACAACGTACGAGTACGTATTTGTACATTGTCTGCCAATAGATGGCGCAGGACGTTGATTATTTCGCGCTATTGTTTCTTTTTTTCGATTTGTATATAAGGTTTGTCAATGTCTATAGAATTTATCTCTTTATAAATAGTATAGAAGATATAGAAGATACATAGTGGATTTTTTTAACTTTTCTCACACCAAACACAGTAATTCATATTTTCAGGTTATTATTGTCATTTTCTACTCAATTAACTATAAAATTATAATTGTCTTTTTTTTATATTCTCCTACACTATTTTCCAAACACTTTGTTTACGCTCCACCATCATAATTTTCCCTTGTTTATCAACCCACATAAATAATGCCTGATACCATGCGGTGTTATGATACGTATGTTTATTATTCTACGCAGCTGCCGTACGTGATGGGTATAGACTACGACAGCCGGGGCGCCATGCTGCCGCCACAAGTCAATATATCTGAGAGGGGACTGGTACCCACCACGTTGCAGACTTTTAGGTAAATATACTATGTAGTAGTACTTATCTTAGGTCCACTTGTGTGTTAGGATTAAGAACTTTAATCTCGAATTATTTGTTAACATGGAACTAAAATTTTAATTGTCTTGCGCCGGTCCCATAGTAACTAATTTAACACCCTAGTTACTATGGATGGAATAGTTAAGGTGTCTTCAACATCGAGCGCAATTGGACCTCAAATATTGTACATGGTATTCTAGAATTACAAAGACCTAGAGAGATTATAATAATGTAAAATTGTCATTTTGTCTTGTTGCCGCACTCAAAGATTTTAATTAAGCCTCAATTTTATTCAATATTTTAAAATATTGACCTTTATTTTAATAATCATAAAGACCATCCATTATTAAGATAATGAACATTAAAGTTAAATGATTTCTCTGAGTGCGGTAGTGCGGTTTCAGACTAGCGGTTTTTAGGCGTTTAGAAGCTCGTTTATTAAATATCTTTAGTCTTACATAGTACATAATATGGTACAAGACTAAATATATTAATAAATGGGAGTTATATTTGTACCTACTTCTACGCGTACCAATGTTTATACCACGCCTTACATTCTGTCACCTGTGTACCCTTTGATGCTTTGATCGAAAAGTGAGCTATCTAATTTCTATAGACATGTAAACTTATAGCGTTTATTGGTGACGCGGGGAAACATATACACTACCAGTAGGGGTATCATTAAGTTCATTTATCAAAGAGGGTTCCTGAGACGCTGCAGCCTTTAAGTAAATATAACCTGTCTAGAACTTCCCGCATAATATTATTAAATGGTCTTAACTAACAAAAATATTTACGTAAAAGACCAAATATTACGCAATATTTTTGATATGCACTGAATAAAATATTTTCTAAGCCAGACATCTACAACAATCTCAAGAAAATCTTCCTAAATCAGCTACGAATGCTACGATCTCATATACGTGAGTGGATCTTATTGTTACTACGAACGGAGTGCTACGAGCTACGACGGCTACGCCGTAGCTTTCGACTGCAGCCGGGCTGCAAGTATGACTGCAATGTCGTGCAGTAGTCAGGTTCTAGAATATAAACGGTCCTAAAAGCGAGCCAGCTAGGTTTTAGAGCGACGTCGTTGTATAAATTCAGTGAGTTCATGCAGTGTATATTGTTGTCACTTTTAAAAGACAGGGCTTTGAATAGCTTGAGTTTATTTTTTGTGAAGCTCAACTAAGGCTGGGTGTAGAAATATGAATCAGGGACTTAAAACTAGCCTAGAACCTTCAAAGAGATAATGCTGAGCAAAGATATTTCTAAAAAATAGTACATGATTTTATTTATATATTAATATACTTTATCAGGTCTTTGCTTGCCTTCTTCTGATTGGACTTAATCAAGAATATTGGTCTTGTTTTTACGTTAAGTTCCTGAGAAACAAGTACAAACCATAAACCGATTAATATCGGTTTATGAGGATCATTTTGTAAAACATAATTGTCATATATTAATATGACAATTATGTTTTTCAAAATGATCAGTAAGTTTAAGAAAAGTTACTGTTACACTCGAGCCATAAGGCTTTTATATATTTATTTATTTATAGGCGATCCCTTAGAGACGCAAGGGGTTCGATATTTGCACCAACACAATATTTTTTTTGATAAATGAGATATTTGTGTTAGGACTGGGTATTTGAGGATCCTTCATTACGGTTGTTTCTGGTGGATTACAACGAAGACGTCCCGTAATGATAGAGAATATACCTCTACTTATTACATTCGAACTAACGCGCACACAGGGCGTGTGATAGGGAGAGGAACTCCAATTCGGTAGTAACGTACGTAGTCAAATCAGGCCCTCTGGTTTTTTTAGTATAAGAAACTTAGTTTGGGACCAGGATACTGTAGTTTCTGCTTTCCTTCCCACAAGGAACTTAGTATAGGGACAGTGTATGAGATGTTGTCTCAATTTATTTATTGCATTATTTATTACACAGGGTCCGCCTCCCTTGTACGGGTACCCGCAGTGCTGAGATCCTGGTCACCATGCAGTTGAACATCTCATCACCAGACCGGGCCCATAAGGACGTCCGGCTGCAGTTCAAGAGGAACAAAATTTGCTGGAAAGGTACTTAACCTTTTTTCACACGTTGCCTTCATCACTAACATCATAGCCTACATTGTAAAAGAATATCACTATAAATTAAGATTTGCAAACTTTAAATAGTACCAATCGTGCTTAAGGTTGGCAGGTGAATCGTGCAAAAATACCGGACAACTCAAACCTAGTTGTATGCTGTTAACTACTTACTACGTAACATACTAAGTTTGCTATTCAAGCATAACATTATTAATTTTAATGTAAAGATAAGTACACAATAATATCTACAACTTTATTTACCCACTAGCGGCCGCCCGCGACTTCGTCCGCGTGGAAAAGTAACTTTTTACCCCCCTTTTAACCCCTTACAACCCCCTTAATATTATTATGTTGATAGCCTATAGCCTTCCTCGATAAATGGACTATCCAACAAAAAAAGAATTATTCAAATCGCACCAGTAGTTTCGGAGATTAGCGCGTTCAAACAAACAAACAAACAACAAACAAACAAACAAACAAACTCTTCAGCTTTATTATATTAGTATAGATGATGACGAGTGAATAGAATCTATATGTGAGGAAAACATTATTAAATTCTGAATTGACAGTAAGTAACTCATAGCAGCTCTAATATGACGACACTTTGCTTGTTATTACTACCAATTCTTTTCTATTATACCTCCCGTTCCCTTCACATCACCTGTACCTAAATACAAAAATGAAGTTGACCTACTTCTGTCATTTCGATTTATAGACACATTTGATTGATTAAAAATCGGGTGACTGATGATTAATGTTCCTTGCAGACAGTGGTGTATTGTGCGGCCTTAATGATGAGGTGGATCGACCTGACGTGGCTAGGTTTGTTCAAAAGGTTGTAGGGATCAATGTACCCGTGAGTCGTTACGTGATATAAAGTTTGATTGTATGGAAATTGAAAATATCGGGAATACATTGGAACACTATGTACGCTAGATCAAAGAGGTAAATTCGTGTCTTCATGTGACTTCTAACAATATTAAGGAAATCCAATACACTACTACAATAATAACTTTTAATATTATTTGGGTTTTGATGCATTTTATTATGAATAGGTTTGCTTTGGACAAACATTTTGGTCATTCGTGCAAAAGTATGCAAATTCCCTCCCTTTCGCATTACTTTGTAAATGCATATATTATTTTAACACATACACTAGCATGTTAATTATACCACTTTAGGACGGAATCTATTTCTTCATCCATTCATCTACTTCGTCTCGAGTAGCAGGGTAACTAAATAAAAGTAAGAAGAACTCGACATTTAAAAAAATTACAAACTAATTTTCTTTTATTACACCATCTTCTTCAAAACTACAACAGACAATAACAAAACCAAGGAACAGAGAGAAAGTCTCCCTATTTCGCGAACAAAACAATGAGTCTATAAAATTCTTACTTATCTATTTCAAAGTAGACAAGAGAAACTTAATAAAAGCCCTACCCGCAAATTGTGCTAGAGTGTTCAAAATTTACTGTTATGATTATTGCCCCGAAGTAGAAAGTGAGGCAAGTTCGGTTTTATTGCTTTATACGCTCTCAGCGAACCCATCGCTCGTTGTAAAATGATTTGTCGTGGGGGACTACCAGTTTGGCAACTTGGATCGTTTTTCAATCGTAACGATGGCGAATTGAATATTTTATATTTCTAACTATTCCGTCTAATGGATGTTGTGTAGTTTTTTAAGTTTTGGGAAGAAATGGGTATTTGAGTCAATTAGAAAATTTTGTAGTGATAAAATGCAACCTCCAGTAACCTCACTCACTAGACGAAACTCACCGCTAGCGTTGATTCGCCCCGATCGTCTGTGAGGCCGTGGTTTCACTCAGATCGAGCTGGTCCAAAGATCTTAAATTGTGATCGTAACGCACCCTACATAATAATATGACTGCTAGTGGAGCGCAAAATGCTATTATTATACTGCGGAATGCGGCAGATATGAAAAAAAACTGAATTTGTTCCAGTATGCATCAAAAATTAAAGATCATGCAAACTGCGACGGAATTTCATGATTAGTCTATATGAATCAAAGATTTTTTTTTTAAATTTACTATAGCGAGATTTGAATGGTGTTATATTGATACACAGTTTTGTAAAATTTGGCAAAAATAAGCATTTGAATAATATTTTAAAAAAATACTGAACAGATTAAAATATCATGGAATTAATATTTCAGAAACAGTGAAAAGTTTTTGTTTTCGTTATGACTTTAGAAATCAACGTTGAATTCCTTAGAACATTAAAATGCTCTAAGTTGAATTCTATCAAAGATACTAAGTAGGATTTTTCAAAATTGCAGTTTCACTTAGTTTATCAAGAATTTAATGAACTCCAATATCTAAATGAAACTTTTTGAAATCTACTTCATCCAAATTTCAACGACCCCCATTTAAACCGAACGACAAAGTTTCACCATAAAACCGTCGACAGAAAACAAAGCTTCAGAACCGACAAGTAGGCAGGTGGTGACTCACTCCACAAATCACATCCCCAATTCTTTATTAGCATGTAGACGATTCTGTAGACGCAACAGGGTGTTTCAGATGAAGATGCTTAAGGGTGCGGGGCTGACGTAGGGCTGTCAATTGTAAGAATTTTTAATTAAGGTGTTTTTATCCCTATAGGTGTAAGTCCGCCCGAGTTGTGTACAATCTATTTGTACCTACCTTGTTGTTTGGAGGATTTGGAAATAAAATAAATAATAATGACAAAGGGTTTCATGATATTGTTTTCATTTATCAGCTCATTATTTTGTCTAACTGATATGAGTCACAAAAACAAATTTTTATTTCTAGTCCATTTTAATAAGAAGGTATTTACATATCAGAAGTGTTATAAATGTATATCGCGTAAATTAGAAGTTGATCAATGTTTTTTCAAAGGCTAAATACATATTTGTCAGTTGCGGAACGCAAGAGCAGTGTTCACGGTAGCAATAAGTAGAATATAACAAGGTAGAACTTATCCATATATTGTGAAACAGACCTTTACAGTATCTTGTAAGTGTGTAATTGTTGTAAAGTAACTTTACTATGTACCTATTAAGTACATTTTTTAAATTAGATGTTATGTTTATAAATTTATGAAACTGAATCAAAAAGTTTAAACTTGGCATAATACAGTAGCGAGCCAACCCTACCGCCCCTCATCTTAATGTGTTTACAAGGAAGTATCGATTGTTCTATTGTACTTTTATTTGACTTGGAAATATCTCGCTTCCCCTTAAGTGCGCGTTATTATGCGGCTCTTTTGTAACTGTTGGATGGTTTTTTAAGGCTTTGTTGGATGACAAATGACTGAACGACTGAATTTTTTTGTGGATTCGGTCTTCATTCTTAAGTAAATGAGTATTGTTTTCTGTTTTTTCGAATGGTTTCTATTTTCGGAAACTGGTTTAAATGAAAAATATTCTAATATCTATTCTTGCCAGTAAGTATTAAGTACGCAAACTTGAAGCCGCCATTGAAATTTAATGAGCCCCAAAAAACTTTCGTCTACTTTCATCTAATTTGAATCGTTGCTACGCAATTTTTTTCTACTAATATTTGTAATCATTTTAAGGGAACGATACTTTGAAGATATCAAACTCACTGTAGCATGTAAACCTGGGCTTATTATATCTATATTATACCACCTTACCCTCCCCTTCGTTCTTTGGAACTTTTTCTTTCTATTACGCTTAATATTTCATTTAGTGGGTTTCATCCAATATCATTAAGTGTGAAAAGGGATTTTATGTCGGGTAAATGGTTCAGACGGGTCTAAAATTATGTATTGGTGGGTTTAAGCCGAGCTTTTATTGTAATGTTTTGAGTAAGTTCTTGGAAAAAAAAATACGATCATAAAGATTTTGAACGCGAGACTGGTCGACCTGCTTCTGTTTTGGGATCAAACCAAATAATTATATAACTATCAGCCAAGGTCTTCATGGATTAAGTCAGTGTTTGTGTTGGTACAGTGTCCGAGTGTAGGTAAATGTATTGAAGTATCATACTTGTAGTTTCTCTGTTGTCTAATATTCGTATCATAAACTTAATGCCTACATTATGCTAAGTATTTAGTACAAATAAAATTCTCACAACATATCGTACGTTGACCTGACTCCATACTAAGTAGCTTAAGTACAGAATCGGGTAATTGTATGAAATATTGCTTAAATTTTATTATTGATCTTTACAATCTGAATATCTTTAAGGCAAGAGTGAAAAGGCAACTTCTAGGTAAATGTGTAACATCCTAGACCTCATCGACGCTTCATTAGTTGTAATTTTGGTCAAGCCTTAGCCTATCAACTATAAAAAAAATTTCTTTAAAAAAAGAAAATACCAGAATAATTATGTTCATAATAAGATGCTTGTAATTATAATTATTTGATTTGCTTTTTAAAGGACTTCAAAACAAAAAGGAAGAGGTTCCCAATATGTATCTATGATTTTTTTCTCTATCAGGTTTATCATCAGTAGTGGCCCACAACGAAACCGCCCGGCTAGCCGGCGATGCGTCCCATGGCTCCAGTGGGGTGCTATTCGTAGCTGGAGGCTGTGCAGCAGCTGCATTAGCGCTTTTAGCTGCAGCCGCCGCTGCTGGCACTTTGTACAAGAGAGGCAGTAAGGCGAGGCATCATGACTCGATTCAGTAAGTAACTGAAGTTTTTTTAAATTTTCTTGTAGATGGTGGATGAGAAGACAAATCATTTGAAAGTAAGCAATTGCAGCTTCTTACAGACATCCGTAACACCTGTGATGTATCTACATTTACAACCCTCTAACCACATCTTCTACCAATCATTATGAACAATATTTTGTAGGACTTTTAAAAATGCGATGTAATCAGGTGTCAATATGATACTGTAGAATGATTTGCTTCCAGCGGCTTCTAGACTTCTCTAGAAACAAGAAATTTCTCTAGAAGCAACATTTGTACTTTTGTAACCTGTGTGCCTAGGATATTATGAGGCTGTATGTGAAGCTAGCTCCGTGGGTTCTGAGGCGCTCACAGGAATCTAAACAAAAAGCTGTGAGAGGGCGCCACTTGCTTTAACTATCCAAGCAAGAAAGAAATTTTCAAAATTAATGGAGTTAAATAAAAAGATTGTATATATGAGGGCTGAATGTATATTTTATGTAAATTATTGTAGATATTTATACATGCAATAAAAATAATTAAATTTGTTTCTGGCTTTCAAATACTTAATTTAAAGATTTAAAATTAAACTTAAACAAGTAAGTTTACTCTAAGTTACAGGATATTTATTATGTAATAACACAAGGACAGTTGTTTTAAATTTTCAGAATAATAACAAAAGGTGGAAGCTAATTTAATTCTTTTAAGGTTAAAAAAGTGGAGACCGCGACTAGGTAAGCTGGTGTTGCTGGGATGACGACATCGAAGGCTGGCTGATGTGGGCTGGATGAGAGTGGCCGAAAATCGGGAGCGGTGGCGTTAGGGGAGACTATGTGTATGTGGGTTGCTGATGGTGTAAGTAGTAAGGCACCGACCTTTCCCCAGCTGCGCGGGCTTGATCTCGAACAGCTGCGCGACGCCGCCTTCAGCAGCGCGGCGGGGCCCTTCGCGTCCGGCAGCGACACCACTTACGTTAAGCTACTTATCTCTATATGAAAG
>JABMDO010001444.1:0-15953 GCA_014851415.1 Cnaphalocrocis medinalis
ACTAGGTAAGCGTGGTGTTGCTGGGATGACGACATTCGAAGGCTGGCTGATGTGGGCTGGATGAGAGTGGCCGAAAATCGGGAGCGGTGGCGTGTAGGGGAGACCTATGTGTATGTGGGTTGCTGATGGTGTAAGTAGTAAGGCACCGACCTTTCCCCAGCTGCGCGGGCTTGATCTCGAACAGCTGCGCGACGCCGCCCTTCAGCAGCGCGGCGGGCGCCTTCGCGTCCGGCAGCGACACCACTTACGTTAAGCTACTTGTATCTCTATATGAAAGTAGGACATAGCCCACCGAATTAGCAAACTTAAGTGGCAGTGGGCTGGTCACATTAGACACAGAACTGACAACCGTTGGAGTAAAGTCTTTGAGTGGAGACCGCGACTAAACTCTGATTTATAATCATGTAAAGCAAACTGACAGATGTCAACGTGTCATCCCATACATTATCACTCAATTTGACACATGCAAAATGTCAAAATGCATAGAAACTTGTCATTTTCATTTGTTAGTTAACTTTGATAATAATAATCCATTTATTTCAGGCAACAAGAACATACATTTCATTGGCCCATATAATAGATACCTTATAGTCTAACATACGTATTATATAATATTTATTTTATTTTTATCATTTCTGGCGCGTAGAATCGGCTGGTAGCCTTACATGATTATGATTTTATTACAAGGTAAACTTTACATGATTATGAATCAGAGTAGAGGTAAGCGTAGTGTTGGACGCCCTGCGACAAGCTGGGATGATGACATTCGAAGGCTGGCTGGTGTGGGCTGGATGAGAGTGGCCGAAAATCGGGAGCGGTGGCGTGTAGGGGAGACCTATGTGTATGTGGGTTGCTGATGATGTAAGTAGGAAGGCACCGACCTTTCCCCAGCTGCGCGGGCTTGATCTCGAACAGCTGAGCCACCCCGCCCTTCAGCAGCGCGGCGGGCGCCTTCGCGTCCGGCAGCGGCGCCAGCGGCGACAGCGGCGCCAGCGACACCACGCCCGGCAGCTGACCGATGCCGCGCCCTTGCGCTGGCAAAACACAATCAAATCATTTACCCTCATTGTTGAGGACAGAGAACGGAACCAGTTATAGTCCGAGGCAAGTAAGTGTAGTTATCACCTTGAGTGCGCAGAAACCAATTTTGATAGAAAGTCTTTTTTTTTACAAGTGCGCAAAATAACGGTCATCGCTATACTTTCGTGCCTCCAGCTATACCCTGATCAGGGTTATCGATAGGGTTTTTTGATAGGGTTAGGTGGCAACTCACCCAAGAAATTATTTTTTTGCTGGTCACTGTTCTAACCTAACTTAACCAATGGTTTTTCGTTTAGTATACCCAAAACTGGAATTCAAGACCAAAAATATATTACAATGTTGCTACTGCAATAAAATTATCGTACCATAGTATACCCCTTTTTTCTAAAAACACTCGCTGATGTAATTTCTTTATTGGTAATTTTGATTCTTTAATTTAAAAAAATAATTTTATTTACTTTTTTTCACGTAAAGACCCTTTGATAAAAACTTAACCATCCGTAATTTTAGTTTTCAAAGATGGTATTGCGCTTGTGCTTCAGGTGTTAATAACATTTGGTATCTACCCACAACATTTTAACATATATATGTTATTATAACATACATAATAAGAAAAATAATGCCACAAAGGTTGGCGAAACCTAAAAACGTCACTTGAGAATGACATAACTGACTTTAACAGATTTGACAGTAACGTATGTGTCGTAGATTTTTTGGTCTCGAATTCCAGTTTAGAGTATAGTTTGTAAGTTAATATTGTTACTAACCTAACCTATATGGACTCTGTGGTCTGAGATAAAGGTTTTCATTCATTAATTAACGCCCCGTTGGTCTAGTGGTTTAAGTACCTGGCCGTGATCTCGGGGTCCCGGGTTCGATTCCCGGGTCGAGCAAAAGTATGTTTCGAATTTTTCGAACATAGCTCGGGTTTGTGATCACCAATCCGCATTAGGCACGCGTGGTGATTAAGCCTAATCCCATCATAGTGGTGATAACTTGATTTCTATGATGGAGGCCTTTGCCCTGCAGTGGGACAGTATATAGGCTGATACTTTACTTTACTTTATTCATTAATTCATTCATTAGTCATACCTTGCGCCAAGAGCTGCGTCCTCTGCGTCTGCGTGAGCGGATGCGCGTGAAGCACCTTCAGCTTGTTGGGCGCCACGTGGTGGATGGTGTGCGACTGCGCCACCACCAGCGGCGCGTGCGTCTGTAAGATACAATACAATACATAAGGCCGCCTTTGTTGTACATTATTATAACTAGTTTTAAGTTTTATACCTCTGTTTTGTGTGCAATAAAAAGCATATTCATTCATTCATTCATACATTGGTTAGCTTATATTTACATCAAATCAATTCAAAATAATCTGTATACAACAGCATTATTTTTTTTGTGATGGCTGCTATTGTGCTATAAGCAGCAGTTCGAAATGAGGGTTGTTGCAAATGAAGGGTACAGGCAAAGAACAGGGAATGTCCTAATGAAACGATTTTGAGAAAAACGTAAGAAATATTATATTTTCTATACTTTTTTTCGCTTCGGCCATAGATAAAAACGTTTTTTTTTGGCGCCATCTGTATACTTTTTTTTTTAATGAAGTAATTGGGGACTAAACTACTTTAGGTTATGATATGCCTTCAATTAAATGCAACATTGTAGTAGATCTTTTGGTCCTGAATTCCAGTTTTGGGTATAAAAGACTTCAATTAAATGCAACATTGCCTAATAGATTTTTTGGTCTTGAATACCAGTTTTGGGTATAAAAGACTATAAGATAACTTGGATATTCTTATTTGTAACACATAGCTTTAAGGGTGTTATAGTACATACCTGTGCGTGGTGCGGCAGCTTGTTGGTGTTCGCGTGCGCACCACTACAGACAGATGGTTTTTTTTTATGTGATAGGTAGCAGACTAGCAGACGAGCAGGCTGATCACCTGATGGTAAGCGATTACCGCCGCCCATGGACACTTGCAACACCAGTGGTGTCACAGTGCGCTGCCTACTTTTTACCCCCTTCCCCCCGAGTGGGCCTCCGGTACCCGCACTCACTCGGCGAAACACAGCACAGGGGTTGCTTCACGCCGGTTTTCTGTGAGGCAGTGGTATCACTCCGTCACTATGATCAGGACGTCTATTGGCCACCGTATTCTGATATGCTACATACCTGCGCGTGGTGCAGGTGTGGCGCGTGGTGCGGCGGGTGCGCGTGCGGCTTGTTGGCGTGTGGTATGCTACATACCTGCGCGTGGTGCAGGTGTGGCGCGTGGTGCGGCGGGTGCGCGTGCGGCTTGTTGGCGTGTGGTATGCTACATACCTGCGCGTGGTGCAGGTGTGGCGCGTGGTGCGGCGGGTGCGCGTGCGGCTTGTTGGCGTGTGGTATGCTACATACCTGCGCGTGGTGCAGGTGTGGCGCGTGGTGCGGCGGGTGCGCGTGCGGCTTGTTGGCGTGTGGTATGCTACATACCTGCGCGTGGTGCAGGTGTGGCGCGTGGTGCGGCGGGTGCGCGTGCGGCTTGTTGGCGTGCGCGTGCGGCGCCAGTTGCACCACGGGTGACACGCGCCGCGGGGACACCGTCGCGCCGCTCACTGATACACTGCCCACACCTGACGGCAACCGTTATTGTTGTAGCTATGTAATCCCATACATATTACCCCTAGATACAAAGTTACAATGAGAGTGTTTGCAAGAGTAACTACTGAGTTTCTTGCTGGTTCTTCTCGGTAGAAATCTACTTTCCGAACCAGCGGTAGCTTGCATAATATTTGACGTTCATAAACGTTCTGTATGGATTTAAATTGAAAAAAGAATATTTTATTTCATTTCAAATGCAAAATCAAATAGATGGCGTTACGTTGACGTAATGTTCAACATGTTATTTCATAACATAACTTCATAATTTTGACATGATACGTCAAATGGAACCTCCACCAAAGATTTTACACTATAACAAGATGGTGTACTATGAAAATGAATGCAATGTTAATTTCGATTCTATGCAGTGAGAATAAGGATTACTTTGAAATGCCAAATCGCTTTACAGAAAATCGAGCCGAGCGAGATGGCGATCTGCAGGAATATGTCTTTGTCTAATGGGTTGCCATCATAAAAAAAAAAACCTTTGTGGTATAACTTACGCAAAGTTTATATTTCTTCTCCTGGGGAACTTTCAAAATATTGAATAATTTAAAGGAATGATACGTTGGAATTAATATGTCTTTTTTATTTTTTTAATTTTAAACCATGATAACGACTAGTTTATGTAAGAGTCGGTGATATGGTAGTTTTAATTATAATAAATATGCAACACTTGGCGTCTGGACATCACCATTATGGCGGCGGCAAAAATAATTTGAAAGATTGTATTATTGTGGCGACAAAAATAAAGTGTAAAAATTGTGCTTATTTATTTAATAATGGTTCTCACTTGTTGTGTGATAGGATGCAAAAGTGAATCATATAAAGGTTGCGGTGTATCTTTTCATAAGTAAGTATTTAGTTAAAGTTTATTTTTGCATTGAGTAGGGTGTCCATTTCGCTTGTCATCTAAAGACTGGATTTTTTACTGTTTCAGATTTAAAAAGAATGAAGAAATTAAAAAAAGGTGGCTTACCGTCATACCGGGAAAAATCACTAAACTTTCAGCTGTTTGCGGCTATCACAGGTAAAGATTTCAAGACCCATCCTGCCGCATCAAGGAAATGTTGGAAGTTAAGGCTGTACCTTTCTTTTCCGTTGTAAGTATTTCCGAATTGGGTTAATAATGTTTAAAGGTAACTATAAAAATTTTATTAGACAGAGGTGACTAAAAATAATGACAATGTAAAATTAAACTTGAGTGAGACATGTGAGACATGTTAAGCAATATAAATTCAATATTTTGTTAAATTAAATAATGCTTTTATAAAGACACCGGGTTTTCATTTATTTCAAATTTGCATTAGAGAGATTTCATCCCCTAAGATCAAGTCTACCTGTTACTGGGATCAAGTCTCCCAGAATAGGGGACACTTGATCCTTTTGGAAACTTCTGGGAAAATGCAAAAAAATATATATGAAGCACTAATAAATATAATAATCAAATAATAAGGAAACAGTAGTTAACAAAATTGCCTACCTATGTACGATTTGTTTTATAGAACTAACAATGGGGATCAAGAGTCCCCAGTTTCCCCAAGAGTTTGTGAAAAAAAAATTTTAGTCAATATTCTTGCTCCATAGAACCTTCAAATCGTAAAGTATGTACGAGTACGTTTGTATGAACAATACGCTATGGCCGGTTAAATGTGCCGCAGAGTGTATTATTATATAGGTAGGTAAATAGAAAATCTAATAGGGCTAGCACAAACTTTTCGAAAAGTCGGTAGTCTCTTCGTATCGTACGTATACATAATAAGAAATTTTTATTTGGAACTTGTGTTTTTTTCATACAAAATTGCTCATAAATACTCAAACGATACTTTGAAACGTTCGTGCTTGCCCTTCTAGTTTGAATGGGCTTCACGAGTTTCCTAGAGAAAGCGATGCCCGACTCCCACGTGGGTGGACTGAGTTTGACAAACAATAATTGTAATCGAAAATCTAAATCGTGTGGTCACCTTATTAGAGTAGGATGCCAATCAAGTTAAAGACATCTCACGAGGCTCGAATGCAAGTAATGAGTACGCCATCTAGTTATAGTGTAAAATCTTTGACCTCCACTCGTTGTTAGACCTGCCATCAACATAACGCCATCTATCGGATTTTGCATTTGCAAACACACTCATTGCAGTTAAAGTACCAGAAAGGAAAAAAATAGGACAACCTACAAAAAGAAATGAGTTCCCATAAAAACAATTACTAGTGAAAAAAAACCAAGTCTCTCAACTAAGTTGTTCTATAGTAAAAAGTTGTAAGATTCTTGTAATATAAAGTCGGTTATTAATTTATTCAGTCCCTAGTTAAGGCACAACATACATATTGACACAGAAGGCTCACTGCCCACTAAGAGCTAAAAACATGTCATGTACTCACGCATGCGCACTAACAGGCAAATACGCCTTTTCGACCACATTAATCCTAACTTATGACATAAGATTGTCGAACTGTCGAGGTCTGTGGTAGAGGCCGCGCGCTTATGTACTCATGCCGGGCAACAACCCTAGCATGTGTCAACGAACTCTTCTAAATTCAAAATCAGGTCAAAGTCTAACTTCTGTGTGTAATTATTTTGTGGTTAAGGGACCTTCTCTACTGTCTTAAGTTTTTACCATATTGTAAATCCTAAATATATCTTAGTGACCATATCAATATTGAAAATGTTTAACAATATATTGACTTGGCAATCACTTTTGCAGCATTTCACGACTGTCAAATGGCATTATGTGTCACTTCAGGTCCATGATATCACTCAGAAATCGGAACTTATATCCTCAAAACTGAACACCAGAAACAAATTAAAATAGAATATGAATAGCACTAACCCTTGTCCCTGGCGTGCGGCACGGGCACGGCGACGGCCACGGGCGGGAAGGGCCCGTTCTGCACCAGCACGCCCGCCTGGCTCGACAGCAGGTGGTTCTGCAGCCGCACCTGTGCACACACAGACAAACAGATTAATAATAATACGAGATGATACTGATCACTGATCGGCAGTGATCGGGATGGTTCGCCAGTCGCACCTGTACACACACCGACAACCAGATTAATAACAATACGAGGTGATACTGATCGAGAGTGAACGGAGTGGTTCGCCAGTCGCACCTGTGACCAGACAGACAACCAGATTAATAACAATACGAGATGATACTGATCACTGATCGAGAGTGAACGGGGTGGTTCGCCAGTCGCACCTGTGACCAGACAGACAACAGATTAATAACAATACGAGATGATACTGATCACTGATCGAGAGTGAACGGGGTGGTTCGCCAGTCGCACCTGTGACCAGACAGACAACAGATTAATAACAATACGAGATGATACTGATCACTGATCGAGAGTGAACGGGGTGGTTCGCCAGTCGCACCTGTGACCAGACAGACAACAGATTAATAAACAATACGAGATGATACTGATCACTGATTCGAGAGTGAACGGGGGTGGTTCGCCAGTCGCACCTGTGACCAGACAGACAACAGATTAATAACAATACGAGATGAATACTGATCACTGATCGAGAGTGAACGGGGTGGTTCGCCAGTCGCACCTGTGACCAGACAGACAACAGATTAATAACAACACGAGATGATACTGATCATGACGGCAGTGATCGGGATGGTTTCGACAATCGGACTTGCGACCAGACACGAAAGATTTAAATCGTTAGAATATGCCCGACACCTAAAAACGAGGCAATATTTTGATGACATGTGTGCTTGATGACCGTCGTCGTCACCACTTCCACCTCCTCTAGCCACTGCGACTAGTTTGACCAGAGTCACCAAATGGCGAGGATAGACACGCAGTAGCCTAGCATCCTAGTCACCCGGTCGTAAGTCCTCACCTTCAAACTGTCGGACAAGGCGTTGAACACACTTTCCTCTGCGGCTGGTATTGACCAGAAACGCTAGACACTCAGTAGCTTTGCAGTTCAGTCACACTGACGGTGCAAAGCTAGGTTAAGTCGTCGGAGATGGCGTTTAAATCGACCCGTGTGACGTAGTCAATATGACGAGCCGTTAGGACCTTCCCTACATGTAGATATGGATCTTCTATGATCATTTCGCTTTTGATCGGTAGCTTTAGTCACTACTGACCTTCAAGCTGTCCTACACTGCGTCGAACACACTCTCCTCTGCGACTGGTACTGTCCTGGATTCATCGTACCTACTTGACACTCGGTAGCCTTGCATCGTCAACTATCCTAGTTGGTAGTCACCACTCACCTTCACGGTGCCGAGACGTGGACACTCACGGCTGAACTAATCCACCGGTTCAAAGTCGCTCAAAGAGCTATGGGAAGGGCTATGCTCGGAGTATCTTTGAAGGACCGCATCAGAAATGATGTAATCCGACAGAGAACCAGAGTCACCGACATAGCCCACCGAATTAGCAAACTGAAGTGGCAGTGGGCTGGTCACATTAGCCGCAGAACTGACAACCGTCGGAGCCATAAAGTCCTTCAGTGGAGACCGCGACTCGGTAAACGTAGTGTTGGACGCCCTGCGACAAGATGGGATGACGACATTCGAAGGCTGGCTGGAGTGAGCTGGATGAGAGTGGCCGAAAATCGGGAGCGGTGGCGTGCATTGTGGGAGACCTATGTCCAGCAGTGGACGAGCGTGGGTTGCTGATGATTGATTGACTCACCTTCAAGCTGTCGGACACGGCGACGGTGAGCAGGTGGTGCGGGTGGTCTGGCCTCGCGTCCCGCCTGGCGGCCGCGATGACGTGCTTCTTGAGCGGCGAGCGCCGCGCGGCCACGCCCTTGACGGCCGACGCCGCCGTCGTCACCACTTGCACCTCCTCTAGCCACTGCGACTAGTTTAAGCCTTCTACTGGGCACCCGGTACCCAGCACTGACCGTCAAGCTATCGGATACGTCGAATACTGCGACTGGTATGTACGTTGTAGACCAGAGTCACCAAATGGCGAGCCTCGAGACAAATGGGTTCCCCCTCCGAACAACTTTGCGTCTTTTTACAAAAAATAATTAAGCAACTTGCGCCGACACAATACGAGTGTCGATAAAATTATCTCGCAGCGCGCATGTTAGCCCGGCTGGATTCGATGTACCTTCTAGACCAGCGGTCGTCACACTTTACTGCTCAAGAGCCACACATAACAATGTAAGCACTAAGGTCCGGGCCGCATTATACGTGAAGTACGGTTGTGTAGTTGACTATTAATTAAAGGAATCTACTTTACCGCGGGCCGCATGACTAACGTCCGCGGGCCGCAGTTTGACGACCACGATTCTAGACACTCGGTAGTTTGCACCGTCAGCTATCCTAGTCACCACTGACCTTCAAGTTGTTGTGGTATTGTCCTGGATTCGTCGTTCCTTCTTGACACTCGGTAGCCTGGCATCATCAACTATCCTAGTCACCACTGACCTTCAAGCTGTCGGACACGGCGACGGTGAGCAGGTGGTGCGGGTGGTCTGGCCGTGGGTCCCGCCTGGCGGCCGCTATGACGTGCTTCTTGAGCGGCGAGCGCCGCGCGGCCACGCCCTTGACGGCGGTCGCCGCAGTCGTCACCACTTGCACCTCTCTAGCCACTGCGACTAGTTTGACCAGAGTCACCAAATGGCGAGGATAGACACGCAGTAGCCTAGCATCGTTAGCCATCCTAGTCACCCGGTCATAAGTACTCACCTTCAAACTGTCGGATACGGCGTTGAACACACTTTCTTCTGCGGCTGGTATCGACCAGTGTCTAGCACTCCGTGTGACGTAGTCAATATGACGAGCCGTTGGGGCCCTACCTACATGTAGATGTCGATCTTCTATAGTCATTTCGCTTTTGATCTGTAGCTTTAGTCACCACTGACCTTCAAGCTGTCGGACACTGCGTCGAACACAGAGTGTGTTCTCTGCGTCTGGGCCTCTCTGCCTCTGCGACTGGTCCTGTCCTGGATTCATCGTACCTTCTTGACACTCGGTAGCCTTGCATCATCAACTATCCTAGTAACCACTGACCTTCAAGCTGTCGGACACGGCGACGGTGAGCAGGTGGTGCGGGTGGTCCGGCCGTGGGTCCCGCCTGGCGGCCGCGATGACGTGCTTCTTGAGCGGCGAGCGCCGCGCGGCCACGCCCTTGAGGGCGGTCGCCGCCGTCGTCACCACTTGCACCTCCTCTATGCTGTCCTCGGTTCGCTTTTTCTCCACCTGGGAAATTTATTTAAATAATCAATCCTACTACTATTATAAAGGCGAAAGTTTGTATGGATGTATGGACGTTTGTTACTCTTTCACGTAAAAACTACTGAATGGATTTGAATGAAACTTTACCACAATAAAGCTTATACATCAGAATAACACATAGGCTACAATTTTTGAGGTTTCTAATGTGGGGTCGTTAAACTAAAAAGTACGTAAAAGTCGCGGGCAAAAGCTAGTATAGAAATATCACAGAAAACCGGCGTGAAGCAGCCCCTGTGCTGTGTTTCGCCGAGTGAGTGAGGGGACCGGAAGCCCACCCGGGGAGGGGAAGGGGATTAAAGGTTGGCAGCGCACGTGTAAAAAACCGACTTTAAAACTGCACAATGTGTGTGTGTGTGTGTGTGTATGACGCACGTGTATCTAAGCATGTGTACCTTGACAGACGCCAATCGTGACCTATTTGACCTTGGGCTTTTTGATTGTGTAAATCACACTATACTCTGATTTTTAATCATGTGAAGTAAATTGACAGATGTCAATGTGTCACCCCCATACTCGTACATTATCACTCGATTGACAGATGCAAAATGTCGAATGTATAGAAACTTGACGTATGCATCTGTCAGTTTACTCCACATGATTGAAAATCAGAGTATAGCTATGTGTGTGTGTGTGAGACACGTGTATCTACTCATGTTTACCTTGACAGGCGTGACGGGTCGTTGACCTCCTCGACGGTGATTGACTTTTGCTTCTGTATACTGAACTAGCTATATGCGTCAATGTGTCATTCCCATACATTATCACTCAATTTGACAGATGCAAAATGTCAAAATGTATAGAAATTTGACATTTGCATCTGTCAAAATGTATAGATGCAAAATGTCGAATGTCAAAATGTATAGAAATTCGACATTTGCATCTGTCAGTTTACTCCACATGATTTAAAATCAGAGTATAGCTTTTGTGTGTGTGTGTGAGATACGTCAATCTACTCGTGTGTACCTTGACAGGCGTCAGGTCGTTGACCTCCTCGACGATGATCTTGGAGGTGGGCACCGGCGTGGCGGGCTCCACCTTCTCCTCCTTGACCTTGGGCGTTTCTATGACCTTCGGCGGCGAGCGCACCCTCTCCACGTAAATGGTCTCCCTAGCCAGCGGCGACACCTGGACACATTGGATTTTACAAGTTAATTATAGCAAAGTTTTCAAATTAAATATAGTAAGTAGGTAGTGAAAAACAAAACAGGAAATCTATACTATTAATAAAGAGATATCTTCTATAGACAACGACAAGGCTTATAGACAAACCGAAAACCCAAAACGCTAGCTAGCTATACTCGGATTTTTATCATGTGGAGTAAACTGATAGATGCAAATGTCAAGTTTCTATACATTCAGATCTGTCCAATTGAGTCAATTTAATGTCATTGACATCTGTCAGTTTACTCCACATGATTACAAATCAGAGTAAAGACTATCGAGTCCTGATATCCTGATTTTCGAGGTCAACTATCGATAGCTAAACTATCGATTGTTCAGCATCACTAATCTATTATAAAGAGGTTAAAATTTATCCAACTTTAGGTTCTCATATTTAGGTAACATCCAAAGAACTACGGCGGGATAAGACTTAACAATTACCCTTGATGAAAAAAATATGACAATATAGCTGATTAAAAGGACATTTATATCAAAATATTTTTATAATATGATAAAGCGGGAGTATCTCATAAAATCAGTTCAAACCACGCTTTAATCTTACTGTTTGTTGGCGACTGGCTGTCAACCTGTGCAACCATGGTGCAACCTAATTTTTTATCTATGCTTTTTCGAGGTGTCAAATGGTTGTCGTCTGACTATTATCAAATTGTTTTTATTTACCTATTTTCACGTAATTACTTTTTTGTGGTTTTGTTCTCGTTTACAGGTGTAGTCTCTCATATTAATCGCCATTTACCACGTCATTCATTACCTACACTTAGAACATTTATTTTTTGTTAAAAAGAACTACCTACTTTGTCAAGTTAATTCGTAGAATTCGAAATATATTTTTTTGGTGAATCAAAATACTTTTTTGATGAAACGAATACGTTTCGTTTCATCAAAAAAGTATTTTGATTTAATTTGATGAAACGAAACGTAGCGCGTTTGACGCTAGATAAAGACAGTGACAGCTAATCAAATAACGGTTAAGTCATTTCTTAGGGACGTAGATAGGGATTTATTCTATTCTAACCTGTTTGGTTTGGCCTTAATAAAAGTACTAATTGTGCTTGAATCTATTTATTTTAACACCAAGTAACTGTATATATAATAACACTGAGTAACAAAATAATTATCTCCAATCTAAGCCGCTAGTCTGCCTACTTTAGCAAAAATAAAAAAAAAGCTTCTTACTACTTCTTAGGTTATGTTGTATATTTACAAGAATACCATTCCTTAAAATGTAAATAACGAGAATACCATCCTTTGACAGTAGGTCTAGGATAGTCTGTGGTTGAAAGAAGCCCATGAAAGAAGCAATACGAATGAAACTAGCGCCGCCAACCACAGACTATCTACAGACTAACCACAGACTATATATCTAGGAATGGTATTCTTGTAAATATACAACATAACCTCTAAACAAAACATCGGTAATAATAAGAAATTCCCGCTTTTACAAGAAAACAGTGATGCTGTTTTAGATTATTTACTTAATGAGCAATCCATTGATACCTAGGTCGTTAAGGGTAGCGGAGATTTTAGTTCAAGTCACCACTTCTATGAAAACCGCCGACGTTCTTTAGGTTCTCATATTCCACGCTAGGGCTTAACGTAAACCGAAAACACGAAACACTTGCATGACACAATCAACGCCCAGCGCCATCTATTGGTAGACAGAGGAACTAATGTCCCGAAACAAAGTGAGCTGGCAAACTATTTCTGTCTATACTGCAAACAGTGTGCGAGCGAAAAGTGAATAGATTCGCCGCCATTTTTGATCCCATTCTTTATCCGCACGGATAGTAGTTAAAAAAAAATAAATAAAAATAAAATAGTTTATTGAACAACTTTTACAAATAGGGGCTTAGAATACTTTAGCATAAATAAAGTTGTAGCGAAAAACGCGTCATATGCATAGGTTGCCATGATTTCTACACTAGGCTGGACCTGTCACGTAGATAATCATTTTACACCGTTACCATTTTATATTATTTATGCAACTTGAGTTATTAACTAAATGAAGTACTTATTGCAGTGGCACTGACCAGTACAGTGGTGGAGCCTCGGCAGTCCGCCTTGCGCTTGTTGGAGCCAGGGCCGGCACGCCCGTCCGAGCCCTGGCCGCGATATAAACAATATGTATTGCAGTATCACTGACCAGTACGGTGGTGGAGCCTCGGCAGTCCGCCTTGCGCTTGTTGGAGCCAGGGCCGGCACGCCCGTCCGAGCCCTGGCCGCGATATAAAACAATATGTATTGCAGTATCACTGACCAGTACGGTGGTGGAGCCTCGGCAGTCCGCCTTGCGCTTGTTGGAGCCAGGGCCGGCACGCCCGTCCGAGCCCTGGCCGCGATATAAACAATATGTATTGCAGTATCACTGACCAGTACGGTGGTGGAGCCTCGGCAGTCCGCCTTGCGCTTGTTGGAGCCAGGGCCGGCACGCCCGTCCGAGCCCTGGCCGCGATATAAAACAATATGTATTGCAGTATCACTGACCAGTACGGTGGTGGAGCCTCGGCAGTCCGCCTTGCGCTTGTTGGAGCCAGGGCCGGCACGCCCGTCCGAGCCCTGGCCGCGATATAAAAAAGGATCCTTCTCGTCGCCCAGCTCCACGTCGCCGAGGGATTTCAGATCCGTTTCTGAAAAGAAAAAAACAACGGAAATTATTATTAAGATTCCTTTTTACATATTATTTAAATAGCACCACTGTCTTTTCTGCATGACCCAAAGGTTAACTGGTAGAGAATGCCCCTGGGGATTAAGTTCGCCTATTGTTACAAATTTTGTGCAATAAAGTTAAAACAAATATATAAATAAATAGGATACAGAACAAATTTACCAGATTCCTGTATTTGAAGTTATATGGCATATACCCATTTAACCCATTCTACCCACTGATGTATCCTACCCTATTTGTGCTCGGAATGGTGGGATACAACAAATTGGAAACTAGACGGGGTCTAAACTTGGCAGTTTATTTGCTGAAGGTTCTTCGGGGGCGGGTGTGCAACCAAGCCGTACTGGAGTGCATGGCGCTGAGTGTACCGGAGAGATATGTCTGGCGACGACGGCGGCCGCTTCTGTTCGCAGTCCCGCACGCACGAACCAATATATTGAAGCGCCACTGACACGATATTTGCGTACACTTAACAAGGTCGCTGAGGCCGTTGACTTGTTTAACTGCTCTTTGACTGAATTCGCAAAAGTTACTTTGTTTGTTATTTGTTATAGTGAAAAATAAATTATGTACTTCATCTACACTATCGCATTGGGGAAACCTGTAATGTTAGTTTTATGATGTTTTTTGAGTAAATTTTTTTTATGACACGACCACTTAGACTCACCTTCTAGTATACTCTCGAGCTGATCCTCCGTGAGTCCCGTGAAGTTCTCCGTGAGATCGTCGCTGACGTCCAAGCTGACGTCGCGCTCGTCGGCCATGTCGTACAGCGACGCCAGCGTGAACGGCTGCGTGGTGAACGCGCCCAGCGAGTCGGACGGCTGCGACGACAGCTCCACCGCGAGGGGGGTGTCCGGGGATATGGGGAGGGCGTCGTCGTCCGGAGGTGAGGGGGACGGCGGGGAGGGGGGAGGCGTTTTCGGTCGGAAGTGTAACCTGGGGGGAAATAAAAACATACAAAATCTTATACTTTAACCTCCTCTATAGTCGGGTCGCTCTAAGAAACCCGATTTAACAAATGTCAGACAGATAGCACTTGTGACGGACAACGGTAAAACGGGGTTTATAAGCTTCGGCAACGGTTACGTATAAGCTTCGGCAATGCGGGCTACCGCTTGTGGAAAATCCGTTAGATGGCGTACGTGTAGACTGAGATCCAACTACACGGTGATTGGTTATTTTTGATGTGAGATGTCAAAATGACACTAAAAGACCAATGAGGTTGAAGTTGGCCCTCAGTCTACACATACGCCATCTAACGGATTTTTCCATGCGGTAGCCCCCATTGCCGAAGCTATAAGTAACAGTTTATTTCTACTTCGTAATTAAATAAAAAAATAATTAAAAACAATTTATTCAGATTCAAAAGATTCGGCGATTCTAATAATATTAAATTCCAACTAACATCTGTCTCTTTGGAATAGAATCCGCTCAAGTGGTTCCGTTTAGATCAAGACATCGTTTGTCATCGAAATCTTGCCCGTTTCGCATAATGAAATGCTTTAAATCTAATTGTTTGAAACCATTTTATGAAATCTCCTAATCGGAATTTTGCATACGTATCTGGATTATTCTTCTAACTTCGTGTGGCAATACTATATCACAATCTTCAATCAATCAATCTCAAATAATAGTATATACCTACCTATTATATGGAAGGTTGTCCCATCCATACACAGAGATGTGAAAATATTTAGTAAAAGTTTTAAATACACAAATGCAAATGCATAGTTGCTAGCACTATTTCAAATAGAAACACAAATAGTTTTGAATAAAAGTATTTAAATACAAAATGCAAAATACGTATTTTTAAAATAGGTTTTTGAAAATAAAATACATTGTAAGCATAACCTTTTATTTATTGAACTGATTTCAAAACTAGTATTTGTTCAAAGAGTTCATCTTTCATGTTTCGCCTCCATAGGCGAAGGCCCCATGGCCTCATAAACATTCCAAATGAAAATAGTCGTTCTACAGGGGCGAACTCGGTAAGCAGGTATTATATTAAGAGCGTTTATCCGTAAAGAGCCACACTTAAGTCAAAATCATTGATTTCCGATGGAGAATAAAATGATAATCTATACAGTTTGTAAATAAGATATTGATGTCAAATTATTGCAGATTTCATAATCTAATGCATAATTCAAAATATTTTCAAATGATCATTTAGTTTTCTCGTTAGAACAGTTTTAATACAATCCCTTTTTGA
>JABMDO010001445.1:0-14081 GCA_014851415.1 Cnaphalocrocis medinalis
AGCAGTGTTAAAACATTTGCCTGTTTTGGAAAGTTTTTGCCCCTGTGTGGCAAGGAGTTCCTACAATGTATTAATAAATGATTTCCAAGGAGGCGCCTGCGCATACCGCAATCACGTCCGTCACGGCGGCTTCCGCTTGGTGCCTCGCTGCAAACAGGATGCCGCGGTCACATTAGCTGTTCATTAATCTGCACTAAAACTTGTGGTCTCCTAGAAAAACAACCCATTTTCTCTTGTTAGGATCTTGTCTTATTTTAGATTCATGGACCTGTAAAACAGTTTTAAACAGACCGTAGCACCCGGCGTGCTGTTTGGTGAATCTTAGAACTGTTAAAAATAATGAAACGCATTGTAATGGTAGGTAAACATAGGTTTACCGGAAATAATTACATAACAATATCAGGGCGCGAACCTATCTCAGAGAATTAGCAGTTGGGTCATATCAAAAGACGAAAATTCAGTTCGCTTACCTTAAAATGGCTATTAAATACTTTAACCATCGCATGTCTTTTTATAATTTGAAAATTTGTCTTTGCTTTTCCACTTTATGAAACGGAATCATAAAAAAAAATGTCTAGAGCTAGAATTTTTTTCACATTTAATCATAAAAGTCCCCTCCTGTAGACTGTTCAGATACGAAGTTCATCACTTTAGATGAGTATAAAAATACTTACTTTTCATTAAATATATTTGTTTTTAATGTTTTTCGGTCTGACAAATAGTTTAGTATGTATAATATCATACTCATAAAATTACGACATTTGTTTACCGAAATAAATTAATTAAACAACGTGTTCTTAGTTTCATGGTCTCCTCCTGCGGACGTCTAAATCTGTCAAATTTTATTTCTACTAAACGTATCATAACGTATTTTTTTTCGATGTTGGAAAAATGTATGGTCTGTCATGTGCTGGGAGAATTTAGACTGAAAACGCGCGCAAGTACGATAACTTTTAGTTTTAAAGCTCTGAACAAGTTTTTGTAACTTTTCATGTTGTCTTTTCCTTGGAATGTCGTAAAAAAGTAAGTATAATGTATTTTGCTAACTGATTATATTATTATTATTATAGATTCAAAGGAGTGATATGCGCATGTCTGTCCCTCGTCTTCTAAGATCAAATATTATTTTTTATCTTTTGAATACTATGGAAACGTCTCTCATGTGGAAATTCTTCTCTGTGGACAAGGTGTACGCAGAGAACATTTTGGACAAAAGTATTTTGCAGCCAGTTAGGGGTACACGTGAAAATACAACAGTTGATTTGGAATAGGGATGAACCCCAAATTATTCGTGTTAGATGTTTAAGCTGCTTAACTTGTAACACACAAATTAAAAGTATACATTTTGAACTGGGAACAATACGCATCGATTATAAACCAGACACTTCACAATCTCAGTTGCATTTCCTCTAACCTCAAAGGCTCCGCTTATCACCACCATTCTTCAGATCCCAGAAGTTCCTTAAACACCCAGTAGCACATCTGCATCTGCAGATTTCTTCTGGGTTTAGTGATAGGCTGACACCTGAAGAAGGTACTTACCTGTTCTTCAAAAATGCGAGATCGAAGAAAAGAATTCCGCCAGTTGAAGGCTCAGATGATACCTACTGATCATTCTGCCGATATTGTGTTAAAAAAAATGACGGCTCTATCCTTTCTGGAAAGATTCCGAAGATGATGCCGTTTTTTTCCTTTGTCTACAGAAGGATATGTCCCACCTGTAGACATATTTTGTTATTTTTTTTAGAGGTTCTATTAGATTTTTTCGTTATTATTGAAAATAATTAAGAACACATAACTTGTAATGATTATTATAGCAAGAATATTTGAAAATATTTTAACACTTAAATAATAAAAAGTATAATTTTGTTATTTTCTGTAGAGTAATTAGTCTTTTCTGTAGATGCAAATAATAATAAAAAATTGTTTATTCCATAAATAATTGAGACTGAGCTATGGTGATAATTTTCTAAGATTGTTAATTCGTTATGTTAAAATAAATAGTCAATTATAAATCAAAATGTTGACTTACATTTAATTTTTTTTTCAAGAACTCATTTTGATTATGACCCAGTTCTAGTGTCAGATGCCACTAGGGATGCGCGTGATGTTCTAGGGCTAGGCGATCGATTTTGTTCGGCTAATACTCGTACTTACTACAGGGTGTATCTGTGAACATTCACATCCCTTTAACCACGTGTTCTACCAACCATTCTAAACAACATTTGTTCTATGACTTTTGAAAATTCGCATAAAAAATTTTCATCTTTCCATACAAAGTCAGTCACGTGACATGGTCATGATGTATGGGGAGCCGAAATTTTTTCCGAAGAATTTAGAAAACTTGTTGAACAAATGTTGTTCGGAATGGTTGATAGATCACGTGGTTAAAGGGATGTAAATGTTCACAGATACACCGTGTATATTCAAATACTATAGATAGATACTAATTAAGGTAACTCCTTGTTTCAGACAAGTGCTCGCCCACATAAAGAACATCCCGGAACTGATACTGCTGGGCAACGAGTCCCCTACAGTCCGGAGGCTGCCTATCTTCTCCATCATGGTGAAACACCCTCGCGGGACGTTCCTCCACCACAACTTCGTGTGTGCAGTTCTCAACGATGTCTTCGGCATCCAGGCTAGAGGCGGCCTCAACAGCAACTTGAACTATGGATCTGATATCCTGGGAATTGATGACCAGTTGCTGAAAGAGTATGAGAAGCTGTTGGATGTGGAAGCGTGAGTTCTGTTTCTAGATTTTTTTTATAAACGAGTATTGAGGACAATCAAGATGACCTCACTCCACCTGAGGGAAAGCGGCCGTGAGATCCAAATATGAGATTGACAGGCACAAAAAAGACAGACAAAGTGTCTATTGAGTCTGTCACTCTCACCCTGATAGTTAATGTTATCAATTATCATATTTTGTTATGATATAATTATGTATAAGTAATATAGACGCTGAAAACTAAGTAAACACAAAAGCATGATTTACATTGCAAAATAATGGGATAATTTGGCAATTTTCTGGTCGTTATGACACGAATTAAATTAGACGTAATAATAATTCGCTACAAATAATTTTCATGGTGTTTTGTCACGCTAAATGTGTATAATGTTAGAGATATTTATTTTGCTGTTTAATTTGTTATAAGTAATATTAACAAACTGTGTAAGTAGTTGTAAACCTACATAAAATTTAGACCGGTAATATTTATTTTACAACTACAAATTTATGATAGCGTAGTATGAGTACTTACTGCTAAAATAAAAACATGTTCCGACTGAGTACATGTTGGTAGTATAATACAAATGCCATAAAAACATAAATTTCCATTTACAGGCAAAAGGAAATCGCCCGAGTTCGCAAACTAAGCGATGTCAAAGCACCAGAGGTACCAATACACAACGAACACCTCAGACCAGGGTTCTGTAGAGTATCGCTACCTTTCTTCATGTCCGACGCCGAGTTAGCCTTTATCTTGGAAGCTTTGAAGATGGTGGCAACCGAGGGCTGGAAGATACTGCCTCAGTATGTAGTCAACCCTCAGACTGGGCAGTGGAGGCACCACACTTGCTCTATTCTAAGAGACAAGAAGTCGTTATATTCGTTAAGATTCCATGATGGAAAAGTGACGTCTCACGAAAGGCGCGTTTCTGGTGAGTTTTCATATAAATACCTATAGTCGAGCCGTTGTATCATGCCCGATTTGACACACCTTCTTTCAATTTTGCACTTATCCCTGCTATAGGAACACATTTCGCGAATCATAAAGAACTACTTTTAAATCATAAAGTTCTTTATGATTCGCGAAATGTGTTCCCCATAACAAGGATAAGCGCAAAATCAAAAAAAAGGCATTGTCAAATCGGGCATGATACAACGGCCCGACTATAATCAATCAAATACACATTGGTTATTTGTATTACTCATTTATTACATTTCTCTTATACAGGGCCAGGCATATTCCCACAAACGTACACCGAGTGTCTACAGACTGCAAGAAATCTATTCAACAGAGCGCGAAAGCTAGCCATGAAATGTACAACAGCTGAACCCGAGGTCACATTCAATCCTCGCATAGACTATTTGAGATGGTTCATGTTGCCAAAAGAAGCTCACGACCTGTTACTAGGTCGTTCAGCAAACGTTAAACACATTGTGCCATTTGATCCCTCAGGATACACTGGGGCTCGAAAGAGTTTACTCGTTTCCAGATCTTGTATCTCTTCATCACCTATTTTAGGATCATCACCTAGGCATTTCAGCCTGTCTGCTATTGACGATTGCCAAATATTTAGACTGAAACAAAAACAGAAATTCTTCTCCAGAGAGTCGAGTCTCAAGGAAACGCACAAAGAGGAGTCGACGACGTCGCACCCAGTAAAATTTGCCGTTGGCGAATCAGTGTCACCGTTAAGAATACTTCCTCCTGTAAAGAAACCTATACTTATGCGATCCAGGTGTTACAGCTTAGGATCCGATAACCCACCGGTTGCGCTGAGCCCTCAAGCTAAGCTAAATCTCGGACTCAAAGAAACGAGTCCAAACAATGTTATTGAAAAAGAAAGTATGTTTTGTAATTGCGGAAGTCAAACTGATCTCCAGTCATTGGATGATCCTATGATCTCACCCGGAAAGTCATTCCCCTATAGCACTCAGAGTAGCACCTCAGCATCCGACTGCAGTCAAGTCGGTCGAGTATCGCCAACGACCTCTCTGACCTCGCAGACGTCAGAGGATATTCAAGCTTACGTCAAAGAAATGACGATGGAAATCGCTACAGAAATCAAATCAGAAATACGTGAAGTTATTTCTAAAGTTGATGACATTTTAGAGAACTCTGATGCACTTGAACAATCAAATACAAGCTTGACCTCTATATCTAGTCAAAATGATAGAAATTCTGTATCAGTCATAGATGTAGCTGAGGTATTTAATGGGTATGTCGAAAGAGATGGCGTCGGAAGTCAAACATGAGATTCGGGAAATGGTAAGTCAGGTGGACGAAATGATATCTCCAGATTACACGGGGACGAGTTCAAGAAAAAGTTCTCCACCTCAAACGGGCAGAAGAAGAATTGGTTCAGGCCCCGAATTGGGATTAGATTTGCAAAGAACAACACAATGTCTGAAGAAATGCCCGACTAGTCCCGTGCTTCCATCTCAATACTTAAACGACGACGAGACCAGACTGAAACGTTCGTCAAACAGCCCATCGCCAAAATCTTCGCAATGCACACCTTCACATGAAGTTTCTGGGCCTAATAGTATCTCCTTTAACTCTAGTGAAACTTCCACGCCTGACACCATTATCCAAGTGGTAACCACTTCACAGAATTCTCCTGTTTTTCCTAAATCTTTAAGTTCAAATAAGCTCTCAGATGATGAAGCATGCAATGACGTCACGTGTAGACACTGCTGTATTAAGAAGACATGGTGCCAAAATCCTTCAATCAGCTCTCAAGACAGCGGTATAAACATGACGTTTACCGAAACTGATTCTTATATGGACTTTGGTAAGTGCTAATTTTGAAACAATATTTCCTTATCTTTTTCAACTGTTTATAAATTTAATTATGAAAGACATCAATTCCGGGAGTTGTTTCCAGCTGTAAAGTCACCTACAATAACACAAACAAAAAGATATAAAGCAGTTCTATTAAGTCAGCGTCACATGGCTAGATCTCGTCTCTTCGACCCTTTTGGCTCGTCTTTTATAGCTGCTTTTACAGTCGTTACTGGCTCATATATGGTGATGTGTAATATCTTACGAGTCAATCAAAACAATTCACCAAATGTCTCCATTATGAAAACCGTTTATTATTTGTTTCGTTTACGACACTCGTCTGACATCAGCAATTTTATGCCATTGGCATGACATTATTTCCAGTTTCAATCTGATTGAATCCAGTTATCAAATCAAGCTTTGAAAGATAATAAATCACAATATTCTTGATGTAAGAGAATATTTTATTGCAGCAGCTAATCACAGTACTGGAGTAGGTAGTTGAATGAATTTGCTCTTCTTGCCTAAAGCACTGGACATTTAACAGACCGTGTAGTTGTAGTTGGTTGCTAAGATTCTAAGAAATAGTTGAGGCAATTCAATATGTGCAGTATCAGCTAGAAGCTGCGTGTGCCAGAAAATACTTGTTTCTTACTTGTTTCACAAATGCTTGTTAAATATTTTTTCATTACTTGTTCAAGTGGTGTAGATGCAAGCAACAACAAGCAAGCACAAAGATCCAAGAAGATCTGTATGAACAAGTCGTGTTAGGAACGGAATGAAAGTATTACTTTCTGAATAATGTATATTTACCATGACAGAAAATAATAAAAAAACCAAAATTAAACATTAATTATTCTAAGGCACCCCGTTGCTAGGCCACTGACAATCAACAACTAGCAACGGGGTTGCCAGCAAGATCTATCGCCAACAAGTCGTATTTTCATCTTTCTCCACAAACTCTTCGGGTTCTTCTGCTTTGCTCTCTCTTCTCTTGTCTTCTCTGACTGAAATGCTTGGCTCAACGAAAAAAATATTTGTCACTAAGTTAAATTTACATTTGTGTGATCATTTCAGTAAAATGGAGAACTTCCTCAGATCCTACGACGAATAAGGCGAAGAAACTCCAAGGGCGTCTGCGAATCTGCCAGAAGTATGAAAAGAGCGAGGTTCCAGATATAATCGAGGGAGTGCCGGTGTGCTCCGGAGACCACGTCAGACAGAAGAGATATGAAGAGACCACGCCCGATTCTGGGAAAGTGGCTTTCCAAATACCTGATGATACCGATAGAACTAATAGGTAAGTTAGTAGGTAGTAATATTATTCTCTCCAAAGCGACAGTTTTTAACGCAACCAGGAAATACACGCTAAGATAAAAGAGACTGTAATCTTCATTCTATAAAATCACATGATATTCAGGAACCAGTTTTTTCGTCTCGTCTAATCTCTTAAAGTACCTATCTAACGAGGGCACCGTTGCAACTATGTAGTTATTTTTTAGGTCGATACAAATAATGACCTTACCAGAGGTAAATAAACCCACGAAGGTATATCTATGACTTGGCAAATCTATAGTCGGTCAAATTTAATGGCAATAATAACCTATGAGCACTTGTTGGCAATTACTCAAGCATCCCCGTTGATCGTTTTTCATCCAGAGCATTTTTCACTCGGTTACCGGAGCTCATATTTGAAATTTAATTATGAACCATAAACAGCGAATAATGCAATAAGAAGGTTTTCTTTTCTCATAATTCGTCTTTTTATGGTTCATATGGTTCATGGATAAATATTCAAGACAGTTAAATTGGTTAATTATGGAACTTAATAAAAATTTAAAATAACTTTGGCTAACTAAACAAATTGGTCATACAATGTCGCTATTCCGACTGACTGAAACTTCATCAATTTCAGTCTGAATTTCGCTAGTCTGACTAAAACTATAGTTTCAGCCGAAATGATTGACTCCAAAGCATATTTTTATTAAGTTTTTTTGACGTGAGCTTGATGCCTTGAGTAAGGAATTATATAGGTACTCAAAGGCTTAGTGGCAGTGATTAGGGCTTAAGGCTTAGTAACGACAATGTAAGACTATTCAGCATAGTAGGTATCATCTTATTTCTGTTTCGAATCATTGCCCATTTTTTCTATGCAAATGTTAAGAGCGATAACAAGTCAATCAAAGGAGCGTCTGCCAGTTTTGCATGATTGATTTCATCTTTGACAAACACGAGTATCCATAATCTTTCTCGGTCATCTTCAACCATGACACAATTGAAAAAAGACTGGCGAGCGATGTTCGACTTAATCTTGAAACTATGAAAGAACTTACTAGATAAGATTAAAATATAATTTTATGCATTATAGGTTAGTAACTACTGCTTAACCACGTATTTTCTATTCAAAAGTGGGGATTAACGTAGAAAAAGCCAGGCGATCAGTTTAAATAGCCCGTGACTCTCCATACCTTAGATTCTAAGGGCCGGGCCGTGTCATAGTCCTTGGCTTAGACTTGTGGTGGAATTGCCGCCCCCATCTTAACCCTTTTGTATTCTATTGGAGCAGTAAGTTATCCTTCACTGTTGTCCTCTGTATACTGTACCGCGGCCTTGCGCAGATTTGCGTCACTATGACGCGAGACTACATTTTGTTCCCGATTTGTTTGCGGAAATATAGCAGTTAAAATAGTTCCATCGTTAGGTACATAAAGCGGTTTTGTATTCTGCTGAAAATGTTATGCTTGTACGATTATTTTTACGAACAGATATTGCACATAATTAGTCTGCTAATCTTCTTATTAGGAGACAAAAGAATATTAAATGTATCTGGATAAACAGCCAACCCTAAGCCCGGATTCGGGTTTTTTCTAAATATTGAAATAAAGGACTTTTGGATTTCCATGATATCGGGGACTGAGAGAAGTGGAGGACGCATAGCAAAATATTGCTCTGGCCTGAAGCGACAGCTCTGGATGCATCTAAGAATGTCATGCAAGATGATGATGCAATAAGGGTAGATAAAACAGAACCTTGGGAGTGTAACCTAAAATATTTTTAATAGTTTAGTCGGTTATAGTTTAGACGGTAGTTTCTATTAATGGTTTAAGAGCGTGCAAGCTCAAACTTCGTGAAATGACGTTTTTGAGAATTTTCCAAAGGTCATAACCATGACCATTATACAATATTTTGATTGAATAATATATTTTTCCGGTAGATCTACTCTTTGACCAGTGAGCTCCATTGAGAAACTTTTTTTTTATACGCCATTTTCTTAAACGAGAGCATTGATTCCAACGCGTTTTACGAAACTCGCGAAAATGACGTTTTTTCAAGAAGGATAAAGATACTTTACCATTCTAAAAAAGGTAAAATTTTACAGTTTACTAATTTATCATAAAGTGATCTGGTACACTGCAGCGAGAAATTATGAACATATTTAATAAATTAGTTGCAATCTTAAATAAAAACATGTTAAAAATGCCCAATTTCGACGCGATGTTTACCCATGTTTTGGCAGATTCTATATCTTTTTGTTTTCAGTTTATGAAAGAACAGTCTTTATTTAATATATTATGCAAAAAATTAGAAGTATACATGGGTTCTGTTATTATTACTTTAATTTTGAAAAAAACCCTTTATAAGCAACTGCGCCGATTTTCGTAATTCAGTACGCAACGGGTCCTCCCAGCGAGCGGTCATGCCGGTCGGCTGTCCATTCACACACACATATGCAATCATTAGCGGGCCGAGAAAATGTTCTATATTCGATTTTTTTACTTCATATCCTTTTCCGTTATAGTAGGACCGTCACCAATTGATACTTCCTATTTTTTTACATCGCCGACTCTCCATTATTAAATAGGTGCTGAAGTCAGACATTGGTATTTGTGAACTTTTTTTATTTGTTTGGCGGTACCTATATTGAAAGTGATTCATTAGCGACAATCAGGATCTGATCTGAAAGTTAAGAATCAATCCAAGAGTTTTCGCTACTTTTGCAGTGTGGTTCGATTCAGAATACATTGCTTATTCTGGTATAATTTGTCGAACTCATCATAATAATTTCAGCCAATAGACGTCCACTGCCGGACATAGGCCTCCCCCAAAGTTCTCCACACAGATTGGTCCTGTGCCACCCACATCCAAGGGACTGACAGACAGACCTGCCACGGCTGCTGCCTCCTGCACGCGGCCTTCACTCAAGGACCTTTGCATCCCAACGGCCATCTGTTCTCCTCGCAATGTGCCCTGCCTGTTGCCACTTGAGCCACGCAATTCTTTCGGCTATGTCCGCGACCTTTGATCTACTGCGGATCACATGATTTCTGACACGATCACGCAAGGTGATTCCGAGCATAGCTCTCTCCTTTTCCCTCTGAGTGACTTTGAACCTTCTTAAGCGGCCTATAGTTAGCGGCCACGTTTCAGTTTCGTATGTCATCACTGGCAATACACACGCATTAAAGACTTTCATCTTAAGACACTGTGGTCAATAGGCCGAAAATATGCTGCGTAGCTTTCCGAACGCTGCCTAGCCGAGTTGAATTCGCCAATTGACCTCTTTCTGGAAGTTGGACTTACCAAGTTGCATTTTTTGTCTGAGGTAAATATATTCGTCTACAACTTCCAGTGGAGAGCTTCAAACTTTTACAGGAGTGGGTACGACATGAGAGTTCAACATGACTCTCTTCTTGTCCATGTTCATCTTGGGCCCACTTGTTGAGAGACTCACTGAGGTCATCGAGCATTGTCCTTAGGTCTTTATTATCCAAGGTAGGAGCATTGTCCAAGGTTTCAGCCATGGCAACGATATCATCGGCAAATCTAGGTGCGTCAAGAACTCACCATTTATCTTGATGACAAGTCTATCCCATTCCTACCAGTGCGCTAAACATACGAAGAGACCTAAACTACCAATATCATGAAAAAATAATACTACTTCATAAGCCTCTTTTTGAAGTAATCGGCCTCCGAACGCAGCTGCGCAGATAGGCTGAAAATTTATGAAACTCAATTGAAGCAATTTTTCTACTTTTCAACATTTCAATAGAAAATAAATCTTGAAATTGCGTTAGTTTTAAAAAAGCACGCTTCGGCATGAATCGGCTCGACCGGTGTGATACCACAGAAGACCGGCGTACAGCCGGCGGAAGACTGGCGGCAGCACCTGCGCTGTGTTTCGTCGAGTGAGTGAGGGCACCGGAGGCCCAATTAGGGGAAAGGGGGTTAAAGGGCAGCGCACTTGAGACTCTACTGGTATTGCAGGTGTCTATGTGCGGCGGCCGTTGCTTACCATCAGGTGATCCGTCTATTCGTCTGCCACCTATCACATAAAATAAAGTAAAAAAAAAAGCGCGCGTGTTTTGTTTGCGTTATTTTCTCTCCATATTCAACTAATTACGCTATGTTAACTAGACTCTGATTATTATACTCACGTATTGGCTTAGTGAGTAACTCATAGTACTGCACAATCCAAGTCATTGAGTAACAAGCACAGGCGCAAAAAGAGGCTAATAAAGTAGTTTTATTCTTTATGATATTGGTAGTTTAGGACCCTGATAAGTTTTCTAAACTTAATCCGAAGCTATTAAAATTCCTTTTTGTACTTTAAATTGAAGTTAAATGTTTGAGTAAATCCTTCAATCGAGCAAAAATTTTTTTATTGAGTTTCATACATTTTCAGCCTATATGCGTTCGGAGGCCGATTACTTCAAAAAAAGGTTCATTAAGTAGTATTTTTTTCCATGATATTGATAGATTAGGACCCTGTGAAGTTTTCAAAACTTACTCCAAAGCTATGGAAACTCCTTTTGTATTTTTAATTTGAAGTTGAATGTTTGAGTAAATCCTACTGAAAACTAAAATCCTAACTTTCAAGACCTTTTTTTGGTAACATTAAGTAATTTTAGGAAGCCAAATATTTTTTTATTATGAATAAGATTTCATAAAAAAAAAATGCGAAATACCCAATTAAAAAAAGTATGAATTGTTTAAGCCTCGCTGGCAGAATACTTAAAAAAAAAACCTTTAAAAAATTATAACTCGAAAACTACAAAAATCGCTAAACATGCATGGGGTATTTTTGGATACCCCCAGGTGTGAGGAAATATAAAAAAAAAAATATTGACGTCACTAGAAAACCACCCTGTATATCGGGATAGTAGACGTAGATTCACCATCCCTACATACAACCTTTATGATGCATGAAGTGGAATGAACAGACGAGGAGTGGAACTCGCCCTCCACTGATGTAGTTTTCAGAACACTATAACATGAGTCTCTTTAAGACGAGAGTAGATGTGATAGAGATGTGGGAAGAAGCAAAAATAAACGCTAATGGTTCAAAAGTCAGCTCTTGGTCCTTTTTTCAGATAATAATTTGTATTGGAAGGTCAAATATAAACTATACTTAAGTGCTAAATTACAAGAGCGAATGACACCCTAAGAAGAATAAGTATCTTCTTCTTAAGTTGACCCGCTTTGGATGATGGAATTAAAAAGACTTCGTAACTATCGTCCGGTGGTAGTATCAGGTACCTTTAATTGTTCAGTAGACATTGAGACCTCATCGAAGGCTTTCCTATTAACTAAGGATAGTCATCTCGGCCACTCATGCGTTCGGACGAGTGACCTAGTTACTGTAATAAATAAACAATCAATTTGCAATATCGCGACCTAACACACTAAGCGGAAAAAATTCTAAGTGTGTCAATTGTAAATTTCATAGCGAAGTGTGTGTATTTCAAATCAAATTAAGCGCAATAACTTTAAAGTAAACCGTTCATACAATACGTTAAGTATTTAAATGGTACTGAACGTACTTGATAATCTTTACCGTTACCTTAAAATATCAAAATTATTTGTCACAGTAGGCTGCTCTCTGACCAAATCAGTAAATTAGCGAAACTTTACCTACGACCACACGAAAACTTTTTTATATGCGGTTGTCAAAAGATCGTGCGTTTTGATAGAATTCGAGTTGTCACATAAGTGATGCGCAGCCTTAAGAAATCACAGGTTATCTTTCTTTATCAGGACTGCAACGGCAGAGCTGAAGAGATCCAACAGGTCCTCAAACGCATCCTCGAGCTGTTCCGACCGAAGTTCCCGGTCGAGTGGCTACGGGACCGACCAGCGTGCACCTCATGATGAACATTTCTTCGAGAGAAGGTAAGTTCCAAGTCCTATTTAGACCAGTATCATTGCGACCAGTTTGATCTTTTGATTTGATCGCCGCTATGACACATTTCAGTCCAAAACCCTGCACTTTTAAGAAAATGAATTACTTCTTGGGACTGAGATCCCTAGCTCCATTGGAATCAGGATTTTTTTTTTTTATGTGATAGGTAGCAGGCGAGCAGGCGGATCACCTGATGGTAAGCAATTGCCGCCGCCCATAGACACTTGCAACACCAGTGGAGTTACAAGTGCGCTGCCAACCTTTTATCCCCTTCCCCCCCGAGTGGGCCTCCGGTACCCTCACTCACTCAGCGAAACACAGCACAGGATTGGATTAATGCGGAGTCAGGTCAATATATTATTATGAGATGTGTGAGAATTTATTGGGGCCTCGTAAGGTTGAAGGTTGCAGTTTATCAACTTATTTGTTAACCAGTATAGGTACTACCTACATTCATTTATTATACTTATCTTCTTAAATTCTTCTTTCCAGTGAGTCGGAATGCCGTCTTCTGAAAGAAGAATGCGGGTGGGAAGAAGACGACAGCAGCGCATGTAGCGACACCTCTCTTACAGACTTCACATTTGATGATGAGGGCAAGTGGCATTGTCCACCTAAAGCCATCTGGAAGGCTACTGTTGAGGTGGGTGCTCCTAGTCCTAAAATAACATGAGTCACTCATCAACGTGTGCACACACAAATAATTTTTGACTTAAGAACAGAAATGTTCTCTAGATTGGAGACAATTTTCATGAGCGCGTCCACCCGCGAGATGTATTATGAGTAGATCTCATGAAGGTCACGTATTCGTTCTCTTTGTAATGCAGGCCGCCTGCGACCTGATACTTGAAGTCCAAATGAAGAGATCTTTCGGCTAATGATGATGATGAAAAACTGGCGTTTGATTAAGTGGAGAAAAGCAGTTTCCGTCGTGTTGTTTACTTCATCATCATCATAGGCCTTTGCATCTTTAATAGATGATTTAAGCAGCATCACGCGGTGTGGCTTTACAGCAGCGCTCGTGGCTGTAAAGTCCTATGCGGGAGTGAACCACTCGTCCCATTTGCAGCAGGTGAACCGAGCGTTGTTTACTTAGATGTAGTCATATTGTCTACCTATTTAAAATGATAATTCGATTTCGAATGGACGTCCACTGCTGGACATAGGCCTTCCCCAACGTTCTCCGCACAGATCAATAAATCTGCCTCAAAGCACATGGTTATGAATAAGTTCCCATTCGATACGTAAAAGCAGCAAACAATATGATTGATGTGACAATTATTAGCAACTGCAGACAGCAAAAGTTTAATGACTTTTTAGATGCCAAATTTCGAAGAACGAAATGTAAGCTTACCTGGTCGACAAACGTGATACGTTACCACTCCGTT
>JABMDO010001446.1:0-15175 GCA_014851415.1 Cnaphalocrocis medinalis
TATAGAAATCAAGTCATCGCATTATGGGATTAAGCTTACATTATCGCCTGGTGATTCTGTTTTGTATGGAACAGCTGATTTTTGTTTTGCTTATATTGATGATCTAACATGCTAAATGGGATTTATTCCTTATATCTAATATATAGCAATAGCTTCAGGATTAAAGCGACTAAAATTCAACGGTGTATAAGTAGACGAAAGGCAGCTATAAGACCTAGATAAATCAATACATTGTTAGCTCTTACAAAAATGCATTAGAACCTCTTTTGTGTGTGTGTTGTGTATCAGTGTATCCGTCACTCATGTGTCAGGGCAACAAAGACACCATTAGTCGAAGCCTGCGACCCGTGGCGTCTATCTCCTCTTTTCAGTCCACTCTGTGTTGTCTGAAAGCAACGAGATTCTTAGAGCCCTATTATGTTTTAAAATGGAAAAACTGAATTCTTGACGCGATGTTAAGAATAAAGGGTTCGCTTTATATGAAAGCAGAAAATACGGTTTTTTTTACTTCCTTTAATACAAGTGGCCCGCCCTCACTTCGCTTCGGGACAGTAGTTATAAACCAAACGAATAGATGACGCTGGGCGTCGAATATATCGCGCTTGTGTTTCGTGTTTTCTGGTTTAGCTATAAGCCTTGTCGTTGTCTCTAGAAGTTACCTATTTATAAATAGTACAGAAGATAGTATCTATGTTTAGTTTTCATTTTCATTTAAAAGGGGCATTTAAACTTCCTACACCGGTGACTCCATTGGTGTTGTGGGTGACTATGGGCAGCGGCAATCGCCTACTGTCAGGTGATCCGTCTGCTCATCTGCCGCTTATCACGTAAATACAACCCTATGTGGCGAATTTTCCGTATATATTTTACTAAAATTAATGACAAGTTTAATAATAAGTTCTGCGTCCTTTCATTAAAACATCAATAATTAATTTAATTTACTTAGATATTGATAATAATATTATATTTGACTAGCTTTTGCCCGCGACTTCGTTCGCGTGGACTTATATGGTTATTCTGATGTATAAGCTATATTGTGGTAAAGTTTCATTCAAATCCATTCAGTAGTTTTTACGTGAAAGAGTAACAAACATCCATACATCCATTCATCCATACTTACAAACTTTCGCCTTTATAATAGTAATAGGATTATAGTTGCATTTTTATTTATATATAATGTTTAAGTGGGTAGTTTAAGTTTTGATAGTATATATTGCTACTAGTTATACCCCTTGCATACATAAGTGATAAAAGTATATATATATGTAAAGAAACGACATTTTATTATAAAGAGGTTTCATTCGTGAGCGCTCTATAGTGTCTATTATGTTGCTTTGAACAGGAGACGTCACGAACGTCATTCGTAGAAAATAATGATGGATAAGAAAATATTTTACTAATAAGGAAATTGCAGATATTAATAAACTTAAATGTCGTTTCTTTAATTACCTACAGGTATGAATTATTAATTTAGTTATTTTTGTATTTGTTAATTGTAATAGAATTTATGTAAGTTTAAAAATAAAATCTTTAATTACAGAGCAACACATTTTGTTTATTTGGAGATTGCAATTTCTAAAAGGCTGAATAGTCTTATAAAACGACATTTTTAGTTAAAAAAAAGACAATGGAAAAACTTCGGTTTAAATTTCTGGTAGTGGGATCTGCTGATGGAAAAACAAATACTATTAACATAGTCTCTATCGAGACACCGGATGGACATGTTTTTAATGTACCAGAGGAGCTAAGGCCTTCCAGGAATCATACTAGTATAATATCGTTGGGTATGTACACTAAGATTAAAAATTCTCTTAAAAAAAGACACCAATCACGATCAGTATGGATCCCATTAGACCCTGAACTAAGAGAGACATATTTAGATGCCGGAGAAAACATACAATTTGGTGACCAATATTTAGAGGAGATAACAGAGGAGACTGTGACTTCGAACACTGGCGCCGGTGTAGTGGAAAATAGAAATCTCGGAAGGATTGCTGAAAGATTTGTGATAGAAAAATTTTCTAGTAACTTAAATGCTGACCAATGGATTAACGAATTTGAGAGTGAGTGTGGAAGGTTTGACATTATACAAGATGAAATGAAAATAGAGATTCTGAAACATTTACTAGAAAAACAGTGTATGAATTGGTACAGCAGTATGATAATGAAATTGACCGTTAATTCGGACTGGATAGTATGGAAGAGCAATTTTTGTGAGACTTACGGAAACAAAGGTTGGTCACAAGTCAAATATGCTTTTTCTTTTAAATTTCAAGCTGGGTCATTATTGGAATATGCCACGAAAAAAGAAAAACTTTTGTTGGAGGTAAACAAAAATATTGATACTCAAACGATGACTAACCTTATTGTTATGGGACTGCCAGATTACATTATGAATAAGATTGACAAAGAAACTATAAAGTCAACAGCAGGGCTTTACAATGAAATCGGAAAACACGAATATATGATAAACAGAAGAAATTTAAATAAAAATAAAATTGGTGCCTATGATTATAAGGAGAAGGTTGATAGAATAAAACCGTGTAAAACGTGTGAGAATTTAAATAAGGGCAAAAGGTTCCATCACGAAGATAAATGCTGGTTTAAACAATCGGAAGAACGCAATATCAAAAGAAATTATAATAAAGCCGTGAACAATTCTGTGATTGATGTTGAATTAAATAATGATGATCAAAAAAACGAATAATAACACCATTAATTAAAGTCAAACTATTATTAAATAAACAATTACAAATATTTGGGATATATGATTCAGGCTCGAATGTTTCGTTGATCAATTCCAAACTAGTTAGACTAAAAGAAGAGCAAATGGAAAATGTCAATAAACATAATTTAGTCACAATTAATGGTGTTAAAAAGACAGGAGGTTTGGCTACTATTACACTGAAAATATATGATATAGAGAAGGAAACCAACGTTTATATTATTGATGGAGAAGAGTTTAAATATGATTTTTTGATTGGCCTAGATATTATAAAAGAATTCAGATTGATCCAAGATAATAACTTAAACATAACTCGAAGGAATTTAAACTATTTTTAAAAGATAAATCAATAACTTTGGTTTTCACCGCAGTGAACACTCCTTTTTCTAATGGTTTAAATGAAAGGCTTAATCAGACACTAGTAAACAAAATCAGATGTAAAATGAACGAGAAAGATAATAAGTTAGCATGGACAACAATCGCGCATGATTGTGTGGAGAAATATAATGATACAGTACACACTGTTACTGGTTTTGCACCGAAATATTTATTGAACGGTTCGGATGTTTCTTTTTTGCCAAATGAACTTAAAAATAATAAATCGCAAATTGAATGGCTTCAGGATAGAAAAACTGCCTTAGCAAATACAATTAAATCTCATAACTATAATAAACAAGTATTTGATAAAAATAGAATCGAATTCGATTTTAAAATAGGTGATAAAGTATATGTTGAAAATGGTAATAGACTAAATAGAAAGAAGTTAGATGAGCTTAGGCTTGGTCCGTTTGAGATTTTAGCAAAGATATCAAATTCAATTTATAAAATTAATACAGGTCACAAAAAAGTTGAGTCAAATCTATTTCACGTTACTAAGCTTATACCATATAAAACACATTAGTTAAGTATACACGACTCATAAATAGGAATTAACAGAGATATAATAAGTATTTTTATGTTCTGAGTGTTGAATATTTGGAGTGCAATTGGTACAGTCAACTGCATGTTAAGTGACTTTTTTTTTACGAATGTATGTAGTAGTAACTATGTAGTGATAAGATAGGTATATATGATTAGATTACTTATGTATTATAATAATGTTTAATAGGTAATGTTATGCAATGTTTTTTTCTGGAAAAAAACATTTTGGAGGAGGGAGATGTAAAGAAACGACATTTTATTATAAAGAGGTTTCATTCGTGAGCGCTCTATAGTGTCTATTATGTTGCTTTGAACAGGAGACGTCACGAACGTCATTCGTAGAAAATAATGATGGATAAGAAAATATTTTACTAATAAGGAAATTGCAGATATAATAAACTTAAATGTCGTTTCTTTAATTACCTACAGGTATGAATTATTAATTTAGTTATTTTTGTATTTGTTAATTGTAATAGAATTTATGTAAGTTTAAAAATAAAATCTTTAATTACCTACAGAGCAACACATTTTGTTTATTTGGAGATTGCAATTTCTAAAAGGCTGAATAGTCTTATATATATATATATATATTTTTATGGTATAGGTAGCAGACGAGCAGGCGGATCACCTGATGGTAAGCAATTGCCGCCGCTCATGGACACTGCAACACCAATGGAGTTACAAGTGCGCTGCCACCTTTTATCCCCTTCCCCCCGGGTGGGCCTCCGGTACCCTCACTCAATCAATATCAATTAATCATCAATATATCAATTAATTTATTCAATATGCTTTCTATTACAGGTAATGTAACGGAGGAGAAACGTCAGGTGTCTGCGTCTCAAGGCACCAAGTAAGGGGCCGCGGCCCCGCGGGACTTCCCCGCAACCCTACAAGACGAGAGCCAACAAAACTCTTTCAAATTTCCACCGTGCTTGTCCCACTTCACTGCTTTGATGTACTGGTATGGATATTTTTAGTTATTAGATCACCCACTCTGAAATGGCGCTGGCCTCGCGCAATGACTGTGACCGAATCACCTGCGCCATACAGACAGTGTGTGTGAACGTTTACATCCCTCCAACCATACTGAACAACATATTTTGTTCTACGAGTTTTGAAAGTTCCTCGAAAAATTTTCCAGTTCCTCATACAAAACGAACAAGTCACGCGATCTAGTTTGTATGAAAAGTTGACATTCTTTTATGCGATATTTCATTAGTCATAGACCAACTGTTAGAATGGTTGGTAGTAGACGTGGTTAAAGGGATGTAATTGTTCACAGATACACCCAGTGTAGGGTATGTCACTTCAGCAAGTAACCGTCGAGCATCTAATGGGGGCACGCAGCGCTAAAGGTGACTTTTCATTACTTAATCGGAAAGTTAGTTTAGTTGGTCCAAACTAACTTCATCAGGTGATCCGTCAGCTCGTCTGCTACCTCGTCACATAAAAAAGTATCAACTATAAGTGTGGTATTTCGCTATAGATGTAATATTGATGTTCTATTTTTGTAATACCTAAATTAATAGTTTCCTTAACAGCATTGATGACTCTGAAGTAGTTATCGTGGAAAACTTTACAATTGAATAAGCATTCCTGCGCCATCATTCCAAGCGATTTCTCTTGACAGTATTACTTATAAATCTACCATTCCCATATTTGCCTAGGGATCACAAAGATCAACTATTTTAACACTGCCTTTCCCACGTAAAACACTATCGGTTAGCAGATAGGGGTAACTGGGGTAAGCTGTGACAGTGTTCCATATCTATACTACCCAATGACATTTCACCTACAATGGACATAGCGCGCCATACAATAACCGAGCGCGAAAATGGCACATGCTCCAAATTTCACCTTATTATGCTTCAACTGATCTGTGTATACACTGCTGTTTACAAACCTGCATGTGTAAACATCTTGACAATTAAAGCGGTAATGTAAAACTACGTGTCAATAGAAGCTGCATATGTTGATTTACGGAACAATTCAGAGCAAGGAATACACGGAGTCGCAACGCTCATTATTTATTTCATCTACTATAGGTATTATTTATCGGTTTGCGTGCACTCATTTGAATTTAATTATATTTTTATATGTATATGTAGGTAACTGATTCGATGATTTTAATTAAAGAAATGATCCGTAACTCGAACAAATTATAATAATCCAATTAACAATAATGAAAAAAAATCGATCTAGGTACAAACCTAGATCGATTTTTTTTTTAATTTTTTAATCTTGCAATGTTTGTATGTATGAGTTTTCCTCGATAATATTATGTATGAGTTTTCCCCGATTAAAATTAAATTTTGCATTGACATGGTAAGTTAGATAATGTCATGCTAAATCAAATATGGTGAACGGTTCCGGATGGCAGACTAGTTACTTTTTGTGCATTTCCCATTATCAAATAAAAGGGTTTGTTATTTCGAAAATAAAATCCCATCAAAAACAATACTTGTAAAAAAAAACAAGTCTCGCAACTAGCGTAAAAAGTGGTGAATCCATGTTTTGCCAAGTCGGTTATTCATTTATTGACTTGGCAATCACACAATATAACTCACAACTAATGCATTAAATTGATTCGGTTGTTTAATGTGATTGCCAAGTCAATAAATGAATAACCGACTTGGCAAAACATGGATCTCACCACTTTTTACGGTAGTTGCGAGACTTGGTTTTTTTGACAAGTATTGTTTTTGATGGGATCTCATTCCTTTTTGTAGAAAATTCGTAACATCTATTGAACTGCAAATATAATGTGGTAATCCTATATATCGGTATGATATTTATATAGGATTACAAAGTTATTTTGAAGTTCATATATGTATGTATGTAGCAAACTGGATCAAAATTTAAAAATATTTTAGTTTTTCCTTGATTCATACACCAAACACTACTTATATTCCAAATTTGAAGGTTCTAGGTCTGCTAGAAGTCTTGTGCTTTAGAATATTGATGATCGGTGAGTCAGTGAGTGACAAAATTAAGAAACTTTGGCCCGTTATAATGCTTAAACTACTGGTTCAAATTGATTGAAATTTGAAATATACCGTGTCTTTACAATGCCTGCATGGTTGCTGAAAATTCAGTCTTCTAGTTTTATCCACAACGAAGTTACGGGGGGTCAAAAATGGCCTGAATTGCTTCGAGAAAAGGATGGTACGGCCGTGCCGCTTTTTTGCTCGACTTGGTGGAGATTACTTTTTTTGTGCGTAATAATTTTATTTTAATGATATTAATGGGAAAAACTGGAACCTGAAAACTTTCTATTGCGACTAACTTGCGCCACTTCTCTCTAGTCTCTCATAATCTCATATAGTGGAAAGCTAAAAAAACAGTTATTGTAAATTGATTAGTGACCTTACGCAAGTGAGATAAAGGAATAGAAACATTTGTTGAAAAATAGGCATATTTTTTGAAAATTCAATGATTTTACTATATTTTTTCAGTATTAACTTATATAAATTAAATTTATTTACCGGTGGTAGGTCACACCATATTTTTTTGTCGTCGTAAGGGTACCTATTATTTCGGCAATTTTTCACGACACACTTTGGCATCTTTCTGCTAGACGATTGACAACACGTGTCAAACAAAGTGTGCTTAAGCACAATTTTCAGGTTCCATTTACAAGGCGCAGATGCGAAGTCCATTGTAGGTGGAAAGTCATTGATACTACCTATTTATAAAGAGATAACTTCTCTAGACAACGACAAGGCTTATAGGTAAACCGAAAACACGAAACGCTTGCGCAATGTTATTGAGCACAGCGCCATCTATTGGTTCATTTCTGAATTACGGTCCCGAAGCTAAGTGAGGGCGGGCCACTATTTAGTATATTCGGCATTTCCATCACGTACGTAGTGCGGAAAATGGAGTTCACTTTACATTACATAGTATATTTGGCGCCAGAGGGCGTTATTTTGTGGTGCGATCTCACTCATTCCTCCGTTTCGTTATTCCGTACATCCTATACGTTCATTTGATATTATAAATATTATTAGCTTATTAGTAACCTACTGAATATTCCATAACAAAACCTAAAATACTACTTACCTACTTACGTTTGACCTTACTCACTCGTCCTCCGAATTACTTCAATGAATTCCTCAGCAAAAACTTGAAATATTCTTACAAAAGCAAGCACGTACTCAGGTTACGTTTATCAGGCACGAAATCAGTTAACTAGTGATGCACTGATGAAGTCTTCAGTCACTCGAGTCAGTTTGATATCACAGCAAAAAAATATTAAATCACCATGTATTTTTGTAAAAAGCTTTTTCATAAATACATGGTGATTCATATCTTAAGTGGAATTGTTATCTACTTACTATATTTCCGTTACGTTCAATTAGATATAGATGTACATAAATAATCAAACTAATTTCAGCAGTGGATGGAAACATGTATGTATTGAAAGTAATTAGGAGCCACCGTAAGGTTTTTATAAGCATCGTATTTTGAACAAACTATTTAAAATTTTGTCTTTATTTACATTTTTATGTCTAAGGACTTGTGTAATTAAATAAATAAATACTTTTTCCTAGTATCATTCGCCTGGGCTCGCTTTGGTCGCAACTAAGAATATCACGCTAAAAAGGTGGATTTTTCCCGTGATACTGAGATTAGTATGGTATTTGTAATTATGCTGTCTGATATCTTTAGTGTTTAGCTTCTTAGCACGGAAGCAGGCAGGTACGAGATTTTGTATGAACTTATATTCAACTAACTTGAGTAAGATTAAACATGAGTTAGGCAGGTACATCACTAGCAACCTCCAAACGTTTTGCCCTGCAATCACACGGCGTGACGGGGTATTAGACACATCAGTTTGAGCAGAATGGCGATATGTCATAGAGCAGACTGCCGGGTCTTTTGTCTGTGGACGTGTGGCCCACGCGCAGAAGATAAGGTCTATATATCAATTACGTGTATGTTCACAATGTCGTGATGTTGTACTTAGGAGCGTTTTTGGTTTATCCTCGAAACTGTTAGCAAAAAATATTTTGTCATAATTTCGAGATTTTCTTTCCTTAGTCGTCGACATCACATTTACCAATGACCGTCTAATACTAGACATAAGTTTTCCCCAATCCAATAACTTCCACATTCCGGCTGAATTGGTCCTGCATTCAGCAATAAACATAGTCACTAACCAGTATTTTTCATTCTTATTTTGTTCCAATTAAGTAAGTCTGATATAGGATTAATCTCTGAACTTTTACATCCCTTTAACCATGTCTTTTACCAACCATTCTGAGCAACATTTGTTCTATGACTATAATTAATTTGCATAATAAAAAATTCAACATTATTTACAATGGCGATCACGTGACTTGTTCATTTTGTATGGGGAGATGAAAAATCTTCGACGAATTAAAAGTCGTAGAACAAATGTTGCTCAGAATGGTTGGTAGAACACGTGGTTAAAGAGATGTAAATGTTCACAGATACACTCAGTATAACATGGTCCAGGCGTAGATATCCCGAGCTTCGAAGCTGGGGACAATTAAAATTGAATATAATAGATTACAATCCAATTATCACGCAGCTTGATCAGTTCATGCCGTTTGCATTTGAACTACAGTTCTACACAGTTACTACACAGTTGCGCATAGACATTGTTCGCGTAATTAATTGAGACCCATTTAATCCTGTTTACGAAGGCGTGAGGGCTTCAGTCCATACCGACAAGGTATTCGGTGAATACCGACTGTAGCGCACCATAATGGCACGCGCACCAACTTTGAAACTACAATTGGTGCCTTCATCAACTTTGAACCGTTCAAGTATCGAAATCAGTCTTTTAATTGCAGTAAGGTGATTGAGCGAGATCAATTGTTAATGTTACTCTTAGCAACTTTGAATCCAAAATACAGGGACAGACAATTTATTATTTTACTTTAATTTACCAAAAATATTTCAAATACATACTTATATTTCAGTTTATGTTAGAGTGCATTTTTAACATAAACTGAAATATTTGATCTATAGGGCTAACCTATCACGTATCCAAAAAATTTTTTACATTTTCTCCCAGTTCATTTGAGCTTTGCTGGTACTTTTCACAGGCAGGCTGTAGTCAACAACTGCTTTTTCATACAGCCAAAAAGTTTAAAAATCTTATAGATATTCATCTTCTGTCACTGTTTTTGAACGCTGTAAGTTATTTTGGGATAAATATATTTAAGGCCAATTATGTTATTTGTACAGATAAATTAATCTATAATACAAAAACAGAAAATGTATTGTTAGAAAAGTTGCGTAATCTTGCGTTAGTGATCTATATTCTTAGTCATCATTAGATCTAAGCACGAGAAGTGAATGGTATCGCCTGCTAATACTTGTTTATTTCCTTGTCAGTCCGACGCCTTGCTGGCGACACATAAGTGATCTAGCGACGCCTTCAGACTAGCGTATTACACAGAAGCTAGTACTAAAACAATATTTTGTCTATGAAAGCCAATATGAACAATCTGCTATGGATACATGACATACTAGTATTAACAGGGCACAACTGATGCGCTCACACAAATACATTCTATTACCTCAACCTCTACGTCAGGTAAACCTAACAAGAAATGAACTCAAATAATAATAGGGACAATCACGGGTCACTGCACCCTTAAATAAACATCTTTATGTAATAGGCTCAACTAACAGTCCTCTATGTAGAGTCTGCTTTTATGTCGAGGAATCTGTCACATGAGTGACCCTGGAATGCGATGCTGTGGCCACCCATCGCAATAAACCCTCGAAACTGTAAGGTCGCTCCGCGAAGCCTGTGAGGTCCCCAGGAAACTTCTGCGCTTCTTGAGCTGGGTTGCCTTTTATAACCAGCCGATCCATCACGGACAATAGACGAAAGAGAGCCTAAGTGCGGAAAAAGAGTCTACATTACAATTATATTTACCATCATAATATTTCGTTGTGGACCAGTGTGACACGGCGGAATCAGGCGCCAAGACCATAACGTCTTTTGCCGTGGCATGGGGTCACAAGACCGCCAACTCACAGACTTCGGGCTGACACTAAGAATTTTTCACCAGAAAGAAAGGTGCAAAGTTTTTCCGTTTTACCCTGAATCAAATCAACTGTAACCCATCAACTGCAACTGTGTGTACAATAAAGAATGTAACCAGGCAATATTACACCAATTAATCGCTAATCGGCATACCTACTTCCTCATACAGTAATTTAGGATTCGTTTCATCAATAAAACAAATACTTACGTGCAGAACGCTGGGCCTCACGGCGTAGGGGAGCGTCCCCCGGGTGGCGGATGGGGGAACGGTCGGTAGCACAGCCTAGCTAGCTACTGGCTAAGTCCGATGGACTCGCTGACCAAAGTAGGATGTGGTCCTCCAGCATATCGGGGGTTGTGCGGCGGGTTAACACCCCTCCCACGGAAAAAAAAACAACGTTACGAGACCAATAATAAGAGAAAAACGATCGGATCCCAAAAACAACGACAAACGGCAAGGCATAAAGGACATAAGATTTGCTTCATGGAATGTTAGAAGTTTGTACCGCCCAGGCGCTATCTACCAGGTCACCAAAGAGCTGCAAAACTATGGTATTGCTATAGCCGCACTGCAAGAAGTACGGTGGCCGGGGAATGGTGAATGTGCTCTAGATAGTGGATTTACGCTATTCTACAGTGGCTCTGATGCCGATAAACACATAAACGGTACAGGCTTCTTAGTTGATAAAAGGGCACTACCAGGTATCATAAGGTTCCAACCCGTGTCAGACCGAATATCTGTACTCCGCGTTAAAAGTAGATTTTTCAACATCACTGTCGTAAACGTGTATGCCCCAACTAATCTAGCTGACGATGAAACAAAAGACAGCTTCTATGAAGACCTGGAAAATGTGTTCGACGAAATTCCCTGCTACGACGCAAAGATCTTTCTGGGAGACTTTAACGCAAAAGTAGGAAAAGAAGAGGCATTTATTCCCACCATTGGAAGATATAGTAAGCATGAGGTATCGAATGATAATGGAATTCGACTGATAACCTTTGCTGCGTCTAAGTCCATGGTTATCCGAAGTACAATGTTCCCTCATAAGGATATACACAAAGGAACTTGGAAGTCTCCAGATGGCAAAACAGTGAACCAAATTGACCACGTTGTGGTGGACACTAGGCACAAAAATATTATAGAGGATGTCAGAACCTTTAGAGGAGCTGACTGCGACAGTGACCATTACTTATTATTCACAAAAATTAAAGCTAAAATCAAAGTTGGTAAAGTAAAAACAGAACACACACTTGAGGATTGTATTAACATAGATAACTTAAAGAATAAAGATACCCGTAATAAATTTCAGTTAGAACTAAAGAACAAATTTGAGAGTCTTACAGTATTCGAAAATACAGAAGAAGAATGGAGTACCATCAAAGAAACGGTTAAAGAAGTAAGTCTGACGGTTTTGGGGAGAAAGCCACGCACAAGGAAAAATAAATGGTTAACACCAGAATGTGAGATGCTGCTTTGTGAGAGAAGGCAGCTTAAACTACAGGCTGAACAGGATGACCATATTAGAGAAAAATATGAAGAACTGCGTAAAAAAACCCGAAACGCAATAAAAGCGGCCAAGAGAGATCACATGGAAGGCATGGTGCGCAATATGGAAGACCTTATCAGAGCTAATGAAAGCAGAATGTTCTATAGGGAAATTAGAAAGGTTAAAAAAGGATACCAACCAAGAATGCAGCTGCTGGAAGATCAAGACGGTAACCTCGTTACAGACCAACCATAATTAAAGATATGTGGCAGGACTACTTTAAAAACCTGCTTAACTGCCCATCATCCCAGGGGGTCTTAGAATTTTCAAATAATGAAAATACTGCAGAAACACCACCGTTATGTTTTGAAGAAGTTCGAGATGCCATACTTAAGCTAAAAAACAATAAGGCACCAGGAATTGACAACTTACCGGGAGAGCTTTGGAAATATGGCGGAAGCGTAATGCAGTCAAAAATCTATGACTTAATGGTAAAGGTATGGGATTGCGAGGAAATACCTAGCCAATGGAACCTAGGCGTCATATGTCCAGTCCACAAAAAAGGCAGCAGGAAAAAGTGCGGGAACTACCGGGGCATTGCCTTACTGCCAACAGCCTACAAAATCCTGTCCTACGTGTTGCTAAAGAGACTGGAACCATACGCTGAGACCATTGTAGGTGATTACCAGTGTGGTTTCAGACGCAACCGTAGCACAGTCGATCAAATTTTTCTGCTGAGGCAAATAATGGAGAAAAGATGGGAGTACGCCCAAGACACCCACTCACTTTTTGTGGACTTCGCCAAAGCTTATGATAGCATTGACCGCCCCGCACTCTTCAGTATCCTGAGAAATTTCAATATCCCCCTCAAATTGGTCAAGATGATTGAAGTGGCGACTAAAGAAAGCAGAGCCGTAGTCCGAGTTGGGACCGATTTTACGGGGGAATTCGAAGTAAAGACAGGGTTAAAGCAGGGGGATGCGTTGTCACCCATGTTGTTCAACCTTGCACTAGAACACGTAATAAGACAAGTTCTAGATCTTCATGGTGGAGTGCAGTTGAACGGAAAACATAGGGTGATAGGATACGCGGATGACCTTGCTTTATTAGGGGAGAGTAAGGAGGAGGTCACACTAGCAGCTGAAACCTTGGAGGCGGCCGCTAAAAGAGTAGGTCTCAGCATCAACCACCAAAAAACCGAATACATGCATATTCGTAGATACAAAAATGCCCGAGTCCCGAGGCGAAACCTCAAAGTTGGAGAGGTCTCATACAAGGGTGTAGATAGATTTAAATATCTGGGCTGCATTATAACGGACACTAACACCAGGGAGCAAGAAATAGATACAAGGATCCAAAATGCCCTCCGTTGTAGTGCAGCTTTACACAGCGTCTTGGTGTCCAGGCTTCTTAGCAAACGCACAAAAATCCGTATCTACAAGACAGTAATACGTCCAATCTTGATGTACGGCTGTGAAGCTTGGACATTGACCCGCAAAGAAGAGACCAAACTACTCGTGGCAGAACGAAAGATCTGGAGGAAAATTCTGGGACCTATACAGACTCCTGATGGCGCCTGGAGGAGGCTAAAGAACAGGGAGCTGGAAGACCAGGTGGGCGAGCCCAACATCATTGGCGAGACTAAAGCGCATCGACTTCGCTGGCTCGGCCACCTAGAAAGAATGGGAGACGATCGTGCGGTAAAGCGAGCGTATCAGGGACGTCCTAATGGCAGAAGGCCAGTCGGCCGTCCGAGATATCGCTGGAAGGATGAGGTCGAAAAAGACTTGCGCGGACTCTCGGCAGATGACTGGCAGGAGGTGGCACAGGATCGACCAAGATGGAGGCTCTTATTATCGGAGGCCAAGACTCACTATGGGTCGGTGCGCCAACCTAGTTAGTTAGTTAGAATTGAGCAGTGGGGACCTTAGTCTATAACTGCCGCGTGGCGGTCGGGTACGTACGTTGCACTACTGCCTTGACTTTAGACATACTCATTTAATGGTTACCTTTTCGACACGGTCCATTCAATGCAATGTATTGGCACTAACTGTTTGTGGGTATTTGTTTCTAACGGATTAGCTGCGTAAAGTAAAGGTTTCCATAGGTCATAACTTCTAAATTTGTGGAATAATATTGCTTCATGCGCAAAGCCGTGGGTCTATCCCCACCCTGAATTAGTTCGTGTCTGGGTATTATACTTAATGAATGTAACTGTTATTATATTTGTGATCCTTGTTGTCTGTACCACAAGTTTAAGCTACTTAGTACGGACGGTGTCAGGTTAAAATGTGAGATGTTGAGAGAATTTAGTTAAGTTTTAGTTTACTCACCACCTGATGCTAATTGAGTGGCTGCCGCCCATAGACACCTGCAGCGCCATTGGAGTTAAGTACAAGGTCCCAACCAACCTTTAACCCCTTTCTCCACGCTTGGGCCTATGGCACCCTCACTCAGTCGGCAAAACGTAGGGCATGCGCTGCTTTACGCCGGTCTTCTGTGAGGCCGTAATATCACTCCGATTGAGCCAGCCCATTTAAGCCGAAGCGTGCCTCTCCCACTGTTAACATTATATTAAGTACTTTCTTTTATTCAAAAAGTAACTAAATATAAAGTATACATTTTGACTACAACCATACATAAACAATTTGTGATACCTACGTCTGTAAAGGACTTATATTGAATAAAGAAATTTTGAATCTTTTTTTGAACGCTAAATAAATAAATAGAGACAACAACACAATATTGTCCTGTTCCCAAACTAAGGTTTCCCTTGTACTATGGAAACCAGAAACAACGAAGTAACCACAAACACCCAACCCACACACAAATATCTGTTTCATCAACAAACATTTGTGTTGGTGCGGAATCGAACCTGCGAACCTTGCGTCTCACAGGCCACAAACCATTGCGCTAAACGGGTCGACAATGGGCTATCGCGTGTGAAAATCCGCTAGATGGCGTAGAACTGAGATCCAACTTATTATTTATTTAAAAAGGTACACCAACAGC
>JABMDO010001447.1:0-14165 GCA_014851415.1 Cnaphalocrocis medinalis
TTTGCATACGATAGCTCCTCTAGTTCTACATATACCTCAATGGTTACAATACTTTAATCTACATTAGACCTACCTAACGGGACACGTTTAAAAACATAATTTCTGTATTTTGCCAAGTTACTGAAGGTACTGGAGGCATAGTCAGGGCGCCGGTGAGTCCGCTGGAGACTCCACTGGTGTTGCAGGTGTCCAAGAGTGGCCACAAATGCCATTTGGTGATTTGCTCGTCTGCCACCTATCAAAAACATTCTTACTGCTATGTTTATAAGGTTGAATTCTTTCACTTCGATAAATGTAGGTATTATGTTTATGATTAGAAGGGCAGAATTGCCTACTGTCGTTAATTCCTTTTTGATACTGTTATCTTTTTTATTCCTTTATTTGACTTTATTCGAACAAAGGTCTAATACCCGTCAAATAACGCCAATATAAATGAACTTTATTCAGAAAATCCGTCACGCGATGCTAATGAAATAAACAGATTAACTTCAAAATCACCGCGGCTTTTGTTGTTTTATAATTCCAATAGTGCTACAGCTAGTTCAGACAGAATAACTAACCCAAATACCAGTTGGATTAGTTAGATTGGTTCAGAATTGATAAAGTCTGTATTTTCTATAACGGAGAAAATAAACAGCAAAAATCATCATCACATTGGAAAAGCTGTTCCTAATATTCTTGCTGCTCCAACGACAGAAAATAGTTCGAGGGGAAAGAGAGTTTAAAGTTGGCAGCGCACTTGTGACTCCACTGACGTTGCGGCGATATATGAGCGAGGTATTTGTTTACTATCAAGTGATCCGTCTACTCGTCTGCCACTTATCACGTAAAAAAACGGTAGTCGGCTCTACGTTAATGTAATTGTTCAAAATCTTCTATCTTAATGTCCAGACTATTTTTTGCATTGATTTAGCTAAATTTAGGCGGTCCTCCTCTTGGGCAACGGACTTGGAAAACTGTCTTCGCAGACGCGGACTAACTTACCAGACTACCAATAATAACCACGTCTAAATTTTGCTTTCTGAGACACAACTACCAACTACCAATAAAAGTTTGATTCACAACTGCTTTGTCAAACTTGGACAGTTCCGACGCATCCCGCCCCTGATTACGACCTCTGCAATACAATCAATCGTCAACTTTTATTTGACTTATCTCCGAAATAAAAAACAAGTAAACAAACGGGTCTCGGATTTCGCGGAACCCGGCAAAGTTTGAAGGTGAGCCGACGACCGTCTCCCTAATAGAGAAGAAAAATACGTTAATGTACCCTCAGATCCCGAAGACAAATAAACCGGCGGACACGGTCGAAATAAAAGTGGGGAGGCATCGAGATAAATAACAATGATCTTGCGGGAGGGCTCGCTGTCACACTACTTACGCTTTTTTATATCTAAGCCGGCTCGTAAAGCGTTCATCAACCCCTTCCCGGAACGATGCGGTGGAGAAGGAAATTCCTATCGAGATTCAGGTACGGAACGGAGTTCGATTTGCGAAAACGTGACCCACTTCTTCGGCCGTTTGTCTAGAATCAGTTGCTCGGAATCGAAGAAGCAGAGGGCCTTTGTGAATTAAAAAGTATTTGGGTCCCAGATCCAAGTTCATCCCATTCTCTTCGAGGGTGAAATAACAATTGATCCGTTGATGGAATTCGATAGAAATACGAGGAAAGTGAACTTCATAAATTACAGTTAGGTACATCATCTTAATTGGACGCAAATAAGCAATAGTGTGTTAACCCACATGACTGTCATTCCGAGAAAATGGCGTTTGAAAATTCAGAACAAGTTTTAAATACTTTGTATGGAGATTTTTTAAAAGTTGGACATGTTTGAATGTAAATTAAAGTTAATTACTTTATTTAACTCATTTTATTTTAAATAATTAAAAAATATAGTCGTTATTATGAGAAAAGGCAGATTCTTTTTATAGCAAAACTTTCTATAGCTTATTTACACCTAATAAAACATTTTAAGAGACATAGAATGTTTTTGCTAAATAACCAATTGAAATTGGTAGATTTTTTTAAATGCGTTAAGTGCTTTGAAACAATTTTGTAAAATTAAAAACCGTTGTTGAGTAGGTTTATGAAACAAATCATGTCTCTTGAGCTGTTATTGAATATTGTAAAAAGTATTTGAGCGGATAGTTTAACACTCAACTTATCCGCTACCTAAAAGATCATTCGCTACTCCATGACCGACAATATGGTTTTAGACCGAAACGCTCCACAGGGGACCTTCTAGCGTACGTGTCACACTTCTGGGGAGAAGCTATGAAGAAGTATGGTAATTGTTGGAGAGCCTCGCTTCGGCATGAAAGGGCCGACTCGACCGGAGTGTTACCACTGCCTCACAGAAAACTGGCGTGCAGCACCTGTGCTGTGTTTCGTCGAGTGAGTGATACCGTACCGGACCGGGTACCGGGTAGGACAAAAAAGGTTGGCAGCGCATTTACGACTCCACTGGTGTTGCAGGTGTCCGTGGGCGGCGGCAATTGCTTACCATCATGGTGATCCACCTGCTCGTCAAAAATTTCAGGCAATTAGCCTTAATATCGCCAAAGCTTTTAACCGTGTTTGGCATCGTTTACTTCTCTTCAAACTTCCGGCATGCGGTCTGCCACCTCGCTTATGCGGTTGGGTTGCAGAATTTATGGAGGGTTGCAGGATTCGTGACCTTTCCGTCACAAAGGCTAATCACAAAAGCTACTTCCTGCTTCCTTCTGATAAATTCTGGAGTACCACAAGGTTCCGCATTGTCGCCGACACTGTTTGTTCTGCATATCAATGACATGGTCATGTTCAATGAACATGTTCTAACCGGAACCGATTGCGATCCATGGCGCCACCCTCAAAGTTGTTGAGAAGTATGTGTACCTCGGGCAGACATTGCAGTTGGATCGAAACAACTTTGAGGATGAGGTGAAAAGAAGAATCCAGCTGGGTTGGGCAGCATTCGGAAAACTACGTCGAGTCTTCGCATCGTCTATTCCACAGTGCCTAAAGACAAAAGTCTATAATCAGTGCGTCCTACCCGTCCATGACATACGGGGCTGAAACGTGGACACTAACAGCACAGCTAGTCCACAAGTTTAAAGTCGCTCAGCGGTCTATGGAAAGAGCTATGCTCGGCGTTTCTCTGCGTGCTCGAATCCGAAACGAGGTGATCCGGCAGCGAACCAAAGTTATCGACATAGCTCACCGGATTAGCAAGCTGAAGTGGCAGTGGGCTGGCCATATCTGCCGCAGAACTGACAACCGTTGGGGTAAACGAGTTCTGGAGTGGAGACCGCGTAACGTAGTAAACGTAGTGTAGGACGACCTCAGGCCAGATGGAGTGATGATCTGCGCAAGAGGGCTGGCTGGAGCTGGATGCGAGTAGCCGAAGATCGATCAAAGTGGCGAGCATTTGGAGAGGCCTATGTCCAGCAGTGGACTGCAACAGGCTGATGATGATGATCAATGACATGTTATCACTTGCTAACATCCATTGCTATGCGGATGACAGTACTGTCCATGCACGCTTTTTCGGAAGACCTGCGGCAAAGCAGACTGAAACCTAGGTAAAGAGGAATCTTCTTGTCTCCGATTTCGATGGGGTCCTGAAACCGCATTCCTAAATGGGATGCCAGCAAACTTCTTGAGTTTAATGCCAAGAAGACACAGGTGTGTGTGTATTTTCTGCTATGGTGTCACCTTTTCTATCCCATCCCACTCTTCGTGCTCTGAATCCTCCTCATCAATGCAGGATAGTCTTAGCGTAGCAATCTGAACCGCTTTCCGTAAGCTCGGGATTCTGAATAGAGTGAGACGGTATTTTATTCTGGTGCAGCTTTGTCTCCTGTACAAGGCACAGGTTCGCCCGTGTACGGAATATTGCTCTTATCTCTATGATGGTTCCGCGAAGTACTTGCTGGGGGCTGCTTTTCGTATTGTTGGAGATCATGAGGTGACCAAGTCCCTAGAATCTCTTTAGTTACGTAGAGACATTGCCACTAAGACAGTGTTCTCTACTGCCTCTATAATCGGGAATGCTGTGATGAGTTATTCCAACTAATCTTCCCCTTTCCGTTCCCGAATAATACGTGCTGGACAGCGTTGCCGTCCAACAATGCCGGCGCGCACCAAGAGGTTTAGCTCCTCTTGGAGCATCATGTCATGGAATGCCCTTCCAGTTCATGTGTTTTCTCCTTCTTTCAATTTTGGGGTTTTTAGGCGGGGCGTGAAACGGCATCTCAACAGGCCTTCAGGGTGAAGATGACAGACGCAATAGGTACTTTGTTTGTTCTTTTATGCTTGTCAACCTAATATTTGCATGTCACGGCTGCTTACCATCAGGCGGAGTGAGATAGTCTTGATTGTACTCAATATAAATATAAATAAAAAGTCGGTCTTCTGTAAGGCCATGGTATCACTCCAACCGAGCTGGCCCATTCATGCCAAAGCGTGACTCTCCCTCGGTTGCCAAAGCGTAGCTCTCCCACGGTTAAGAAGCATACTAAATTAAAAAGAATCCGCGACCCTTGCGTCCAAGTAAACCGGCGCTCCAACCACTGCGGTATACTGGTCTTCAAAGTCCTTATTACCGTTTTGCAAAAATATGCTAATGATCATGAAACAAAATTGTATACTGAATGCTGCCTTAGATATTTCTACAAAAATCTTTTAAGTAACATAAGCATAAAACAAACTTATAGCTTTTGTAGATTCAATATTTTGCAAAAACTGATTAAGTGACATTTTCTCCGAAAAACAATATTAAACTTATAAATTTGCCTATTTTTGCACTTTGTATACTATGGACTTACCTAATTTATAATATATTTAAGCTTTTTTCCACAATATAATTTATACTTTTTACTTAATTACACCAAAAACACAGATAACATTTCCTCTAAGTAAATAAAAATGTCTGAATAAACCATATTAAACACTTACCTTGCAAAAACTAATGTTTCTTGTTAAGTTTATTATCTTATTATACTAATGCACCAAAAAAATTTATATATTAATAACTTTTGTCAAATAAAAACTGTTTTCAAAGTAGGTAGCATCGGACCGTTTCAAATCGAAGTGTTCAGTATTGCTGGTTTTGCAATAACTTGTCATGCTTCATGAGTAGTTATTGCAAACTGACAGGTGGCGCCAAAGGTTCTAAAGTGTAAGTCAAGGCATTTAGCAATTTATTGCAAATTTGTGTAAGGCTCATAGGGCGTTATCCTAAATAAAAATACCTGTTTTTTTAATGAATAAAAGTGTATATTAGAAAAAATGTTTTTGAAAAATGTTCTTAGACCAGTTTCTAATAGAACTGCATACTTAACTCATTTTCGGAAATTTTGTGGGTTAACACACTATTGCTTATTTGCGTCCAATTATTCGAAACGTATAAATTCGTTTTGGTAAGCTAAGTGTTCGTACTCTCACATGTACTTACTTACTTACAAGTACTTAGGTAAGTAAGTTCTAAATATATTTATGTACGTCAGAACACGTTCAAAAAATCAGACTTAGATGACGTCATGAAAGTAGAAATCATAAATCTCAATTACAATCAGAATATTATGCATCTAAACTAGTTGAAATCTAAATAGATTAAATTCAAAAGTCCAATGAGCATTTAATTAAAACGCCAGCTATCACGAAACCACCATAAAAATTAATGAAGGACTTGTAGCAGCTATGAATACTTAGCTTTCATTTTGTGAGCTAATCCCATATTCTACTCGTATTTGCTTAATGTTTCATGAATCGTATTAAAAAATTCAATATAACGTTAACTCTTTTTACAGCGGTACTATGCAAAGTAATGCCAGCAAAGCCCCCCAAATTATTACCTAATAACGGAATGTCCCATGAACGAACCTAATTCCGAAACATAAACAAGCCATAATCCAACAATCCTAAGCAAATGAGAGTATTTCATGTTCTTCAACAAACAATAGGTTTTCGTTTAATACTCTTAAAACTTTGTGATAATTTGGCATTGTTAAAAATTTAGAATCCTCTTGCGCGCGACTGGAATAATTCTGACCCTTCTTTTATCCGGGTTCCCACAGACAGATCCGCCAAAATCTTTTTGTCTACGTCAAGAAGCGAAGCTCGTGCATAATCTTTTTTCCCCAAAACAGTGTCACTTTTACTTAAAATACTTTAAAATAACAAAACTTTAAAGGGACCAAATATCGAGCCGAACTAGCCGATGAAATTGAAATATTAATCGTTAGGATCTATTTATTGTGGAGCGAATGGTATGAATATCAAAAACGGTGAATTACATTTTTAGCTGAAATAACAATAATTTGAGGATCAGCAGCTTATATTTTAATCCACTAATATTTTACACTTTCATATTTAACCTACATTAAACATATTTTTTGCTTTCTTTGGATGTAGGAAAAATTGTGTCTTAATTACCATTATTCTATTATTACATATAGATCTACCGAATGATACATTTATGTAATGGTACCCAATTGTTATAAAAAAAATCTGTTCTAAACTTCCGAGCGCTGTACTTCGGCGTGAATGGGCCGGTTTAACCGAATTAATACCACGACCTCACAGAAAACTTTAGAGAGAACAATGTTATGCCACTGATTACACTAGTGTTAGATGAACCCTTTTAGGGGGTCCGGAACCAAAAGTAAATCTGTTACTAAGACTCTTCTATCTACTTGTGGAGACCAAGGAGAGAAAAACAGTTGAATAATTATGATTTCTTAAATTTACAGCTGCAGCAGAACTAGTACGGTTCGAAAGTACGTTTCGTTTCGAATTCTCTAGCTGTGAAGTGTTCCCTGTGCGCTATTATTTGGGAGTTTTCAAGAGAATAGTGAATAGGCTGTTACTAGAAAGACATGCTTTACCCTCCGCCACAACATCACTTACAATCAGTTTAGATTGCGGCCAAATGTCTGGCCTATACTACCCCTCTATACTACTAAAAAAGGATCACATAAAGAATTTCTTCGAGCACAAATCCGTTTCGCACTTGGCCGCTTTTTATTCCCACTCTAATACCTGGCAGTACAGCGCTAATATGTCGTAATGCGACGTTAATTGATTTAGATCAGGTGAACAGTGCGCGTGCGAGGTTAACGCGGAAAGCTAAATGTTATGACCGTCAACTCTTTGTGATGTTGTAGTTTCCTTGTACTGGTGCGAAATATAATATTTAATTTTGTTTTCTTTTTTCCGTGATATTAACTACAGGCAAAAATGCGGCAAAAGGCAAAGTTTGGCTGATTTCCCTGCTAAAGGGCCACAATGATCAGACGGGTTAATGAAATTATTTAATCAATTATACAATTGGTTTTAATATAGAACATAGGTAGGTAACATTTTTATTAATAAAAAGGATCTTCCAGAATTTTCGCGTGAGGGATTAAAAAAAAGACATAAAATCCGCAAAAGACTTATATGTTTTTGTTATTGAGGAATCTTACGATGGCATGACAAATCTAAAATAATTCGTCATGCCTAATAGGTATAATCTTTCTCAAACCCTACGCTAAATGGTAAATGAACAACCGAATTTCTAGTCATTAGTGATCCCGGTCACTTACTATCAGGTGAGCTGTTCGCTCGTTTGTCTGTTGTAATGGAAAAAATCCTAACTAATATTATAAATGCGAAAGTAACTCTGTCTGTCTGTCTGTTGCTCTTTCACGCCAAAACTACTGAACGAATTTAAATGAAATTTGGTATACAGATGATCTAGACCCTGAGAAAGAACATAGGCTACTTTTTATTGCGAAAAGGTGGTTGTAAGGGGTTAAAAGGGGGGTTAAAAAGTTACTTTTCCACGCGAACGAAGTCGCGGGCGGCCGCTAGTAAGAAATAAATTGAACTGTTTTTAAATAAGTATATTGTGTACCTACTTTTTGCTTTCGAGGAACAACGTTAATTTTATTTTCCAGTTGCATTAACAAAAGTTTGTGGGTAAATACATTTTAATTCCCTGAATGAATTACTAGTTATTCTAGAGCAATAAATAAACGGAATATACACATTCAGGCAGTATTGAAAACCTTAACTTACAATTAAATATTTTAATGTAGAGCAGGAAAAGGAATATTTGCCACTAGCGGCCGTTAATCATGACACTTCCGTCATATTTTGGACAATCCACACAATATATTTTTTAAATTGTAGCCTAGTGTTATTCTGATGTATAAGCTATATTGTGGTAAAGTTTCATTCACCATCAGTAGTTTTTACGTGAAGAGTAACAAACATCCATCATCCTACACCGTACAAACTTTCGCCTTTAAATAGTAGTAGGATTTTGAGTGGAATGGTGCCGCATTCATAGGAGCGATAGTATCTCATGTTACCCACTGTTTAATGTTAAATGTTTACCACATTTGGCTCTCCGCGGCAGTCGAGGTTCGACAACCAAAGTACCAACCTCTGATTTTTTCAATAGGACCAATACCTAATTAGGTTAAACGTCTTAATTGCTTAAGATTATGATTGTCTGGTTCCCTGTCTAAGTTTTGCGAAAGGCAGACGCCATCAGACCTTAAAGCACTAAACGTGCATGATTGGTCGGAAATAAATTGTTACAGGTCCAATAATGTAAGTGTTACAGGACCGAAACAAAATGGCGAACTTTGACGTCGAAGGCCAAGACCTTGGATCGCTGAGCTAGCGTAGTAAGGACGTTAAACACAGTCCACCGCTTCATTGTATTACCAGACTCCCCAATCCTGGATCTCAGTTTAAAAGTATCCTCGGGTCCAAAGCGACAGATTTGGACGCAACCGGGAATTACACGCTAAAATGAATCGAAGTTACTCGCATCATAACAACAGCGTATTTAAATTGTTCAGTTCACTCGGCGAATTTCCATGATGACACGTTAGAAACCGCAATATACACTAGTAACGAGATTACATTCCAGCGTCCGACAGCGGCGACGCCATGGACCCCCACCCCTCACCCCCTTTCCCCCATGATGAAACCCAACCCATCGATATGACCTATAAAATTTAGGGCTCCATCAATAGCCTTAATCACCTCGTGTATTTTTAAAAACATTACATCAGCAAAGCCGACAATATGAGCTCGAAACTTTATTAAAATAATTTATCTGAAATCTCACCCACCGATCAAATGTGAACAATTTTCGTAATAGCATCCGTTAAATTGCAAATAATAATTTACATTTGCGCATCGTATACGCAGCACTTTGTATTGTTTGCAGGGCGTGGTTGCTCCATCATTGTAAAGTTCAGCTAGCATAAATGCTATTCATATCTATTGTAGTTAGCAGAATCCTTGTTAGGTAATAGTGAGAATCTTTACCTTGGCTTATGAAACCTAACGTCCACCCAGTGCTAGACTTTTAAAGTTCATTCCACATTCGCTTATTCTTTTGTTAGAGTTTAGGTACTGATGGCTGTTTTAATATTTAACAACAGGTTTGACAATATGCATACAATAACGTCAACAAGCCATCAGTTTTGTTAGACAGCCGTCCTGAGTCCAGCCATGGTTGTAAAAGAATATTCATGTTTATTGACAACTTAAAGGTATATGTACCGGTGATGCTTAATGGACAGTTCTGCCAGATCACCACCATGGTTATCTTTATGCACATTTTGCTGAACGTTTCGCAAATACAGATAGGTTTCTCGCCAAAACTGAACTGACTTTACTTGACATAACATCCATTGAAATTGCCTCACGCTCCCATAGTTTGAAGGTTCCATTCCCCCCCACAAACAAGTAAAGTAGAAGCCTATACCTACTGTCCCCTGCAGGGTAAAGGCATCCTTCATTATAAATTAAGTTATCGCTTGACTAATGGGATTGGTGATTACAAACTTGAGCTATGTTCAAAACATTCGAAACATACTTTTTGCTTGACCCCCTTGCAGGACCCTGAGATCACGGCTCGGTACTTAAACCATTAAAGTTAGACCAACCTGTGTTCTTTCTTAACGTCAAAAAATTACTGTCGCATTTTCTGGAGACACTCCAAAAAAGGAAACCTACATTTGTTATAACGCTTCGCCATACTGTGTCTCAAAAGCACTTGTCGGCTAAAAGCAAAACGCGTAACTTGCAGTATCTAAATCACTTGTTTAAAAATGAACGGGCGAAACAACGGACGCGGGAAGTCGAGCCAAAGTTTACGACTATGAACCAATCCGGGAATGTTCTGGCATTGAATTTGTTTCCGAGCGATTCCGTCGGCCATTGCATAGTTCACAGGCTGGAATACAATATCAACCGCGGGGAGACCGTGCAGAATGACTTATACCGGCATGGAAGCGAGGCTTGCGTTCATCTGTTGTGGAGATACGCCGTTTTGAATCTTTATGAATATCTGACGTAGCTGAAAGTAAACATAACATACGTAACGCATGTACGGAATCACACGTCCGGGTTACTACAATTTTCAACTTCTTTATCCGATTATTTTCTTAATTAACCAAACATGTATGATTGGAAGTGACAGGTATAATCTCGTTTAAAAATAGATTAACAATTACGTTCACATATCATCTTATAGGTACATTGACCTGACTGTGTACTAAGTAGGTTAATCACTTGTGCTACAGATATCAGTTATCAGTTAACAGATATCTGATAATTTTTAAATACATAATATTACACCCAGACACTGAACGAACATACACAAGTGTTCATCACACAGATGTTTATCCAGGGTGGGGATCGAACCCACGACCTTTGGCGCATTAGACAGGGTCACTACCAAATTCGCCATCGGACCAGTTGGGTCAGTTTGCTTCGAGACGGTTTCGTTGTCAACACCGGTTTCTGATCAACGTGTGTCTAAACATTGTAGAATCTTGAGGTCGAAGAGAACAAAATAGTAAAAATCTCACTAAGCAGCTGTATGAGCCTCATCTAAAAGCCTCCCGGAGTCAAGCCTACAATTTCGCATTGCTATTTCAACAAAAAAAAACATTAGCTACAATAATTGAAGCAAGCTAAGGCCCCGTAATGAAATAAGCCAGATGTACAAAACATAGCATGTTCTTTATGCGACACGCTTCCGCTATTACACCAAGGCCAGTCTTGAGAGATCCCCCACGACCGTAGGAGGTGCTTCGTATTTGGAGAAGGCAGGTAATGTTGAGGGTTCAACAGAGTTCAGATTATATTGGCGAAACTGCTCGTACCCAGGAAGATGCGCGGGTGTGTAACCTCGTGCTAAACTTATTGGGAACCAAAGTAATGCTGTAATATTGTGTAATTTAGGAACTATACTTAAGTTTGATATATCTAGAACATAGTATAACATGATAGCAGTAAGGATGGAGCTATATTTTTGCGTAAATATTGTCATGGTGTGCAAGAACTCTAGACGCAAGAATATTTTTACAATGTCCTGCAGCCGGGGTTTCATCCACTAACCACTATGCACTATATCGAGGCACTCTGTAGGTATAAAAATTCCATGTAAATAAATCAAATGATGTAATTGACATACTCAAATTTTGTGAGAGTTATGTAATATGGCACTGAAAAAAAACTAATAATTCTATCACTAGCGGGTGAAACCGTGGGCGGCTTGTGGTAGACAATGAATGAATTTTAACAAATGGAAAAATATTTCCTTTGACCGTGGTAGGGTAACAAAATCGCTATCTATTAAGACTATTAGTGCTATTAAGTCTGAAGCTAGTAAGTCACACGTGACATACAGCTCCATCAACAAACAAAGGCAGTGTTAGTAACGATGCAATATGATAATTCTTAACAGGCATTTCACTGTACTGCGTAAACAGTACACTAAAAGCCATAAAACTATTTGACAACAAAAAAACCAGCACGACGTTGGTAAAAAGTACGGCACCGTCCACTAGCGGAGGCGTTGATGTAGCGACTAATCTTTTAGCGCGTCACCGGCGCACGCACATAAATTGCGGCTGAGTTACGATCCGGCCCGACGCACCGCTCACCTTGTTGGTGATGCTGCTCCGTCACTGACTCGAGTGATGATAACATGACTCGAGTTACGGGGTTGATGTAGCGACTAATTTTTTAGCACGCACATAACTTGCGGCTGAGTTACGATCCGGCGCGACGCACCGCTCACCTTGTTGGTGATGCTACTCCGTCACTGACTCGAGTCACATCCTGAGAGTCAATCGAGTCGCCCACGCGGTGGTAGCTCATCAGTCAATGTTACCGTTCTCACAACGCACCGCTCACCTTGGTGATGCTACTTCAATCCATCTCTGACTCGAGTGACGCGAGAGTCACTCGAGATACGGTGTTGATATAGCGACTAATCTTTTAGCGCATCACCAGCGCGCACACAAATTGTGGCAGAGTAATGATCCAGCGCTCCACACCGCTCACTTTGTTTGTGATGCTACTCAGTCTCTGACTCGTGTGACACCATGAGAATAAATCAAGCACACCAGCTCATCGGTTTAGGCTCTTAACCAGTTATGACAAGAATAGCTCGAGTGAAAATTAAGAGTCATGTGAGTCAGACGGGCTACCAACACGTTATAAACATGTTCATAGAGTAGCGGTGTGGTAACTCAGTTACGAATAGTGATGTTATGCAAGTCTATCATAACTCGTGTAACTCGAGTAAAATATGCACTAAAAATATCAACTCGAGTCAGATATCTATAGTGTTGGATTTCTCGTATTCTGCTTTGAATTTGTCCGGAGTCAAAGATGTAAATCTATACATATAATAAAAAAATGTAAAAAAGCTGTGTGGTCTACATTGAAGATATTTATCTAAAATAAATCTAGGACGACTAAAAATACAGATAAGCCGAACATGAATCAATGATTTTTTAAAACTTTTTGTCGGTCTGTTTGTCTGTTTATCTGTTTGTCTGTTTGTTCGCGCTAATCTCGGAACCTTACTGAACCAATTAGAATGAAACTTTTTTTTATGTATAGCTGTAATATCAGGGCAACTTATAGGGTATATTACATTTTGAAGACCAGGCTCCTTTGATGTAGAACCACAACAGCCCAGCTTAAACTATAAGAGGTAGGTCAATGGCACCTTAACAAAAGTGTTCAGATTGATGAGCAGTTTATGTGCATGAAAAAAAATCAAAGATCATGGAACATCTGGTTTGGACCTCTAGAGCCCAGCTACACTATAACAAATATGAAATGAAATCGAACTAGAAAATTGTCAAATGTGATGAGCATTTTTGGATGAGATCCTATAAGGAAGGATATTCCGAACTTAAACCCCTAATGGAGCGGAAAAGGGGGTTCAAAGTTTGTTCATGGGACCAACGTGATTCTTGGCCCAATTTACTCCAACTTTTGCATACAAATTCTTTGACAGAATTGATGGATAAAATATAAGATTCAAACTTTAACTAGAATACTTACATCCCCTAATGGAATAAAAAATAATTTGGGTGGTTCATTAGAAATTGATATTTTAAATATAAATGGGTTTGCACTTGACCTCATCTCACCTGATGGAGAGTGACAATGGGGTCTAAGATGTAGCGTGCTTTCCCAGAAAGAAGCCTATTCACTCTCGACTTAAGACACCCAAATTTGTAGCTCTCTGGAAATACAAAAGCCGGCAAGTTGTTCCATTCCTTAGCATTTCGTATAAAATATTAATGAGCCGCCTTAAAAATCTATTAGTCTATAACGAACATTTATAATAAGTAACTATTTTTGTTTAAATTCTATTAAATAAATCATCTTTAAGTCAAGAGTCATAAAGTTCTCGCAAACGAAGTTGTGGGCGGCCACTAGTAGATAATACCACGCACATAGAACTGAAAATCCAGGGACCATGCCTCGAATCCCGTTAAGATGCAAGTTCTTGTCCTATGATAACACCGCTCGATTTTCCGCTCATATTAGTGTCGCATCGTAAATAACTCAAATGAGTCGTGTTATATTTTCCTCAAGTTTTCTTCCGCAATCGCGCATCACTATTACCAACCTCTGTAAATTCCCAAAGCGCCCGCTCCAAACAAATAATCCCACAACAGCTACAATTGACGTAAGTACTATTCTATTACTGAAAGAGAAGATACTCCAGGCAGTTCAAATATTTGCCAACAGATGGCGTTGGGTGTCGTCGATTACATAGGTAAATAAAATAAATAAATTGAGACAACATCACATAATTGTCCTGGTCCCAAACTAGGTTTTCCCTTGTACTATGGAAACC
>JABMDO010001448.1:0-14287 GCA_014851415.1 Cnaphalocrocis medinalis
TGTGGAGAGCCACGCTTCGGCATAAATGGGCTGGCTCGACCGGAGTGATACCAGTGGTATCACCTCACAGAAAAGCAGCGTGAAGCAGCCCCTATGCTGTGTTTCGCCGAGTGAGTGAGGGTACCGGAGGCCCACCCGGGGGGAAGGGGATAAAAGGTTGGCAGCGCACTTGTAACTCCACTGGTGTTGCAGGTGTCCATGAGCGGCGCCAATTGCTTACCATCAGGTGATCCGCCTGTTCATCTGCTACCTATTACATAAATAAATAAAAAAATATTTAGTAACTCAAAAATATTGTATTATAGGTCATGTCAGATAATGACGACCACTTTAATTAGAGGATTGGTTTGAGCGCCGGATGAGACGCAAGGGGCGCGGGTTCAATTTCCACTCCAACACAAATGTTTGTTGATGAAACAGATTGTGTAGACCCAACCAACACTTTAGTGGTACTTTTGTTTCTGGTTTCCATAATACAAGGGAAAACTTTAGGAACAGGATAATTTCAGTATGTAATGTTGTCTCAATTTTAATTTTATTTTTGTAGATGTGATATGTTGTAGTTTAAGTCTTGTCTACTAAATTCTTAAGAAAACAAAATAGTTACTTTACCTTGGTCAAAAGCATCAACCACTAACGGATTGCAGTGCTCCAACTTTTTAACATACACAGCATGTAACCGAGGCACTAAGCTCGGTGGTGGATTGTGCGTTATGGTCTCCACTTCTGATTCTATCTGGGGTTCTATCAGAGGATCCTTTTCCGGTTGAAATTCTCCAGTTAGAGCTGGATCTACTGAGAGGAAGCCAACCACTTCTATCATATCATTTAGTTTGAGATTGTCACTTTCATCATAGATCTGAAAAAATCATCATCATTTCATTTATTGTTCCTGAATAACTTGACATGATAGAGTGACCAGTTAAAGAAATCTAGTATCTACCATTTTACAACATGAATCATTTTACACACTATGGATTCACAGATCCAAAATCCACTATACTTAATAATGTGACAGGTTTACCTCTGTACTTGAATAATGTAACTAAATCCAAACCAAGTTCTTTAGACTTGCATGTGCACCAATAATCCTATTGTCTAGTAAATTGTGCATTAACAAATAAGTTTAGCAAAATTATTAGTTAGTATGTAATTGTGAGAAAATAAATTTAATTTTTTGATAGGTAATTATTATTTTAGTAAGAAATGTAGTATTACTTATATTCATTCTACTACTTTAACAATACAAGACTTGCTGGCAACATCAGCAAGGGAAGTTTAATAAATGGCTCTCTAGACACCAATTACCAGGATCACTTGTACTTTCATTTGTCTTTTTCTCTCTCCTTTTGGATGTTGTTTCAGGATCCACCACATCCATAGCTTCGGGAATCTTCATCGCTTCATCATAACTCCTCTTCAATTTTGTGCCCAATTCTGACTGAGTCGTTTGGACGTGTTTGGTTGTTGTTCAAGATTTCAGTGATTTTGTGTTATCTCTATTTCTTGTGCCCAATTGTTGAGTCCTGGCATGATACAACAACCATTGTTTGTCTTGGGAGCTTTTTAATTTTGTGTGTAATTATTTTCTCATTTTCCTGAAATAGATTAATCATATAAGAATACATTTGTAGATTAATTATTTTATATTATAGGTAGACCATAATTTTACCTTTCATATTAAATGTTAAGCAGTGGTGACAAAAAAACACACATAATTAAGTTAGTACACATACTTACTAAAAACAAAGTAGTTTAAATCAATAAATGATAATATGATTTATACTACTTTGTTTAAGTAAGTATGTGTAATAAGTGTATTTTTGGTCACTACAATATTATCATAAGTCCTGTCACTGTTTCTGACTAACATCTTAAGTAAACTAAATATTACCAGTATGTTAGCAGCTATCCCGGTACTTTCCACTCTTGTTTTTTACTTCATTAGTGCAGTGTTGAAAATTTCGAACTGCTACAAAGTAAAATTCTGGGTTGTGCATATCCTGCACCATTCCCCGAAAGCGAACCAGCGAGTTATCAGGCAGATTATGAGACGCATTTGAATTTATTAGGGGTATCTGAAAGGTTATACAAAGGTCAAAAATGTATGATTACTTTTGTCTAGAAATATACATTTTAATTTACTGGAACTCACCTGATGCCAATTAGGCAGTTTTAACAATCGTTCTATCCATGATTGCTCATTCGCTATCCAAAGATCTGGAGTTACAGTTTCGAAATCCGTGACCAAGTCGTGCATGGTTACGTTTATTTAAGTAATAAACGCTATAATAATAATTAAAACGCTCCTCCAGACATAAACTTATGGACAAAGAGGTATAGGTCGAGATAAAAGGAATAATATGTAACTTGAACTAAGTTAAGTATACAATTCGAGTAAAAAATTAAATAATTTATCCCACAATTTCCCAAATTTGACATAATAGTGACAGCGCGCGAAATATCTATAAAAAAAAATTAAAAAACATCATAAATTATAGAGCAGATAAAAGTTGTCGGCATTGTCGTTGCCCTATTCCAATGCCATGACTGAAAAAAGAACTTTATACCAGTGTCTATATGCAATGGTTTTAATCTGTGGATATGTATTGCGCATAGAGAAGATTGGACAAGTCTGAGAATTCATTCGTTAAAAATATACTCTGGACCCTTACTACACAGCCGTTAAAGCAGGCCTGCTATTGAACTTGCCTTGTTATTTTGTACTATGACATCCTTCACGCAGGCCTGTAGCAGGCCTGCGGCAGGGCAGTTACGTTTGACGTCTTGAAAACCGTTCACCTTTTTTTTTGTATGACTTTTCATAATATGAGCGCTTAATAATTGTCAAACTGCGCGTCTTTTGAGCGTGTTAAACGTCAAATAAACAATCTCTAAAAAGTTACTTTAAGCCAGCTTTAACAACATTGTTAATGATTTGCCTTGTAAATGGTGGCATTTTTGTTCGCTGTGTTAACTATTGTGTGGTTGTGGTTTAAGTGTGGTTTTTGTCCCCGGTCCGGAGTTAAAAGTGTAGAAGCACTTATTACTCATACATTGATAGTAGATGCAAGAAAAGGCCTTGATTGATCTCTACTTTGTAATTATTCTGATAATGTGTGCACACAGTGACAATCGACCGGTGAACTACCTAGTTAAAATTGTAAACAAACAATCGGCGCGCATAGGAATTTAGGTCGCTGATCTGCAATATCTAAATGTTGAATGTAATCGGTACAAAAATGTTTCTTGTCCCGTCCTTCTACGAGCATCATTGATGAGCCTATTTTTTCCCGTTTTATTTTGGTCTTATAGGTCTACTACCAGTACTGGAAATATAAAAAATTGTATTACAATAACTTCATGTTATAGTTCCATACCTTTATCTATGGTATTTGTAAATGCAATTAGATTTGTTAATAATATAATATTATGAAACACAAAACTGTTTTTGTGATTTCTAAGTTTAATTACACTTACACTCTTATGTAGTAACTAAGTAAATACTGACATACTTTCGACCATTCTGATGCAGACTTTTTAACAGTGGGAGAACCAGGCTTTGGCATGAATGGGCCGGCTCGACCAGAGTAATACCATGTCCCACAGAAAAACTGGTTTGAAGCATGCATGTGCCGTGTTTCGCTGTGTGTGTGAGGGTATCAGAAGCAAAATCCAGGGGGAAGGGGGGTTAAAATGTAAGCAGGCACACTTTTGACACCAGTGGTGCTATAGGTGTCCATGGGGCAGCGGTAATCGCTTACCATCAGTGATCCGTGTGCTCGTCTGCCACATGAATCATTAAAAAAAAAGAGTTGAGCCGTTCAGCCTTTCGCCCGCTGCACTCCACATCCTCTGAAATGTATATTTTTGTTATACCCCTACTGCTTTTTCTCTGGGATCATTCCCAAAAACTCCCAGCAGTTGGGTAATCTCCACGATGTCTTGTTTTGTTGGTTTTCACTATAGTAAATTTCTATTTACCACTAACATACCTACATAAAGTGCAAGTACAAGTAGAGTTAGTTTGTAATGTACAGTGGACTCCACTTTCCGCACTTAGACTCTTCTTCGGTCCATTAAGTGATATGTGATGTAAGATAAGTTTATTCAAAACACAAGAAAAAAATGCTATGTACTTACGACATTTTAAATGAAGAAGACTGCAAACACGAAAACTTAGCTGCCCTGCCGAGACCGAGCTATGTCTACTTCCAACAAAATTAAGTATCGGCGAAGTTCGTAAAGTTTAAAGAAACAACTAGTTGCTACGTATTCGTAGGAATCAAAAAAAATAACACTTATTGGTCTGTGACAAGTAATAAAAACTTCTTAAGTAGTTAGACCAAAGAATTAAAAAAAGACATTAGAATTCGAGTTTAGGATTTATATTCAAACTAGTATAAAATATTTAAGAACAATATACAAGGTATACAATATCTACAATAGTAATAGGGAAATTGGCTATGTGCAAAGCGAGTAGTGGTGGACAGATAATGACCACGATATACGACAATATGGCAGAAATTGGAAACAAATGCAGATGGTCAACTTTCAGAAGTGTTGATTGCAGTACAACCTCCAATATTCTCTACAAATAATAGTATGTTATTGTTAAAATTGGTAAATAAAAACAGGTTTTGTATAAATTTAACCGATTCGTTGCGGCGCACATTTTTAAACACTTTTAGCAGTTGCTGCATACAAATATTTTGTGACACGTCTGCCGTGTCAACCGCCATAGCGTTTGGTGACACGGTAGCCGTGTCACCCGCCTTGTCTGAAAAGTTTTATTGTTTTTCTTGGTTTTTACACGTTTAATGACTTGATTGAATTAGTTGAACGCAAACCACGCATGTAAGCGGAAGATAACGTCGTTTTAAGTAGTTTTTGAGTGAGTTTATTAAGTGTTTTCCTGAAAATGGCACATAAGTTACTTTTCTGTTCAGAGGTAGCAAACCTTTTGTAGGTTTCGCAGTAAAAAAATGAGTGATTGAGGTAAATTAAAGGGTTTCCGATGTAAACTACATTCGATGTTAAAATTTAAATAATGTTTTAGTAATACATAAAATTAGTAATGTTTTACACGCGTTGTAGTTTCAGTTTTATATGAAAAGGTTGACAATTCCTAATTTATTCTGTTTCATAGAATATTCAGAAACGAATCCTACAGGCTTGATTTACGTAAAAAACTAGGATGGTTTTGTTCAGGGTAGAATCTTCTAAAACGAAAGTTGAGAGAGATACAATCAATTTTAAAATGGCACGGCTACCGTGTCATACGCCACACGTTAAAAAAATATATGACACGACTGCCGTGTCATCCGCAGTTTTGTTTTTTGTTTTGGTTATTAATATTAATACAATATGAAAAAGGTTGACAATCCCTAATTTATTCTGTTTCATAGAATATTCAGAAACGAACCCTACAGGCTTGATTTACGTAAAAAACTAGGATGGTTTTGTTTAGGGTAGAATCTTCTAAAACGAAAGTTGAGAGAGATACAATTAATTTTAAAATGGCACGGCTACCGTGTCATACGCCACACGTTAAAACAAATATATGACACGACTGCCGTGTCATCCGCAACGAATCGGTTAAATAAGTCTTTATTAGTCATATCTTCGAAGAATTTAGAATATTTACTATGAACAAATTGCCGAATACTATGTTTGCCCCAATGTTGTTAGTTACTGGTCTTTGACAAGCTGGAGGTGATGTTAACATAGGATATTAAGGCACTAAAAATGCTTGCACTTGCTGCTCTGATTATAGACACAGTCACATTTTACACCAGTGACAACCCAAGCACCATTGATCTGTAAAAATAATAAGAACAATTAGTTAATTGGAAATGACTTAAATGTAATAATAAGTACAATCCCCGGAACTAGTACTGGGCATAACCCAGTTGCACCACCAGACGCTTGCTAAAAGAGTGGTCGATTGAACAGAGCAAGCAACACTGGCAGAGATTGACAGGCGAGACACATGCTAAAGGCTTAATTACAGAATTTTCCAACAAGTTCTCACTAGAGGCTCTAATGTTATTTCGAGAACAGTTGAGGATCCTCACAGGTCACTGCAGATTGAACAAACAGATAATTATATCACATAACCAATACTTACGTTTTAAACTGGTTTTGTATGGTGTTAGTGTCACAGATGACTGACGAATTACGTGGGCTCGTGCTATGTAGCTTTGGCCGTTATGTCGCAGTTCTTCCACATTTCTTACATGCTTGGCTAATAGGAATTTATTTGCCTTTTTATCTCAGTTTGTGGTTGGAAACTATATAATATTATGTGTAATAGTTTATAAACCCGGGTTTTTATTATTGTATTAGTTTTACAGTAAAACTATTGAAAAATTGCACTTAAATAATGTCAACAATACTATTTTAATCTTTGATTTTAATTATATTTCCAAAGAAAACTACCAATGTTGACATTGTTATATATTTCAATTATTTGACAGCATTGCCAGTAAGAATCGTTCAAAAATCTAGGTAGGGTAAGAAGAGTACAAAAATAGTCGAACGCCATTTATGAATTACTCCATTATTTTATTATAATCTACAGTTAATTAAGAAAGGTTATGCTGATTAAGTAAATTACACTCATAAAAAAACGTACTTTTAGTCAGCAATTGATAGTATATAGCGAAAACTAAAAAAACCGGTAAAACGGGGAAAAAAAATCATCAGAAATTTCCGAACGATTCTAGGTTGAATCAGTAAGCAGACCAGAGACAAGGAAACCGTTCCACCTTTATGCCTAGCAGTGCAATAGTCGTTCAGTTTTTATGGGCTCATAATACGAATCTTAGCAGCGCAGAAACAGGCCTGCCTTTGAACTGCGCTGCGAGATGGATGGTTTTCGTATTTGCTGGTATTACGGGCCCTGATTTATAATCATGTAATATCAACTGACAGCTACAATCGACCTTTATTTTTTTAATGTTGCCTCCTAAGTGCACTAGTGCTGTTATAATTGAATGGTGAGCGAACAATTGAATTTATTATTGAACATTTTAGATGTTTAAGATTTTACTCATAAACCTAAATTAAGTTCATTGATTTGTACGATAGTTAATAAGAAAAACATTACATAAAGTACAGCGATATTTTTATACGTAATGCTAGAGCTGGTTTGAATGAGCATGAAGACAACAATACAAGAGTAAAAATCGATAAATTGTTTTTTATTCAAATGAATTAATCTGACAACTCATAGCTGTTATGTTCGACATAAATACTCTGACAATTAAGTCATGAAATAATCCTTTGATTATTTTCATGACATCTTCATTTAAATCATAGATATTCCCTCACCATAAAAGTCTGACCAACAAACGTGACTATAAAGAATGGTGGCAAATCAAAAAACCTTTGGGTATCACACACTTATTACAATCAGAAAAACTATGTTGATATTGTGTTTTATTAGACTAAGCAGAATACTAGTTTAATAAAAAATGAGTTCAATAAAGTTTATTGAATGACTACATTTTAACACACTTCGTACATTTAGTTAGAAGTTTGGACATCAATCAGCCTCCAAATGTAATTTTCAGATTTTCTCATGTCATGAAAAGAAAATGAAAAATAATTGAATCGCAATTGAACTTTTCGATTACTCACGACCGACACTATTTTTGTATTACGATAACGCGACAACCCGCCAACTGTCAGTTGATATTACATGATTATAAATCAGAGTATAGTTAATAATTTCTTTGACCAATCAGAGACGAGAATGAGTAACTTAACATTTGTCATGATTGGGTAGTTTTAAAAAAGTAGCTCGTTCTTGTTCGTTTGTAACAAGGAAACCGTTCACCTTTATGCCTAGCAGTGCAATAGTCGTTCAGTTTTTATGGGCTCATAATACGAATCTTAGCAGCGCAGAAACAGGCCTGCCTTTGAACTGCGCTGCGAATGGATGGTTTTCGTATTTGCTGGTATTACGGGCCCTGATTTATAATCATGTAATATCAACTGACAGCTACAATCGACCTTTATTTTTTTTAATGTTGCCTCCTAAGTGCACTAGTGCTGTTATAATTGAATGGTGAGCGAACAATTGAATTTATTATTGAACATTTTAGATGTTAAGATTTTACTCATAACCTTAAATTAATTTCATTGATTTGTACGATAGTTAATAAGAAAAACATTACATAAAGTACAGCGATATTTTATACGTAATGCATAGAGCTGGTTTGAATGAGCATGAAGACAACAATAAAGAGTAAAAATCGATAAATTGTTTTTTATTCAAATGAATTAATCTGACAACTCATAGCTGTTATGTTCGACATAAATACTCTGACAATTAAGTCATGAAAATAATCCTTTGATTATTTTCATGACATCTTCATTTAAATCATAGATATTCCCTCACCATAAAAGTCTGACCAACAAAACGTGACTATAAAGAATGGTGGCAAATTCAAAAAAACCTTTGGGTATCAACACTTATTACAATCAGAAAAACTATGTTGATATTTGTGTTTTATTAGACTAAGCAGAATACTAGTTTAATAAAAAATGAGTTCAATAAAGTTTATTGAATGACTACATTTTAACACACTTCGTACATTTAGTTAGAAGTTTGGACATCAATCAGCCTCCAAATGTAATTTTCAAGATTTTCTCATGTCATGAAAAGAAAATGAAAAATAATTGAATCGCAATTGAACTTTTCGATTACTCACGACCGACACTATTTTTGTATTACGATAACGCGACAACCCGCCAACTGTCAGTTGATATTACATGATTATAAATCAGAGTATAGTTAATAATTTCTTTGACCAATCAGAGACGAGAATGAGTAACTTAACATTTGTCATGATTGGGTAGTTTTAAAAGAGTAGCTCGTTCTTGTTCGTTTGTCTTTTGTATAGACACTGGTTGTAACAAATTGACGCGACGCGCTATTGAAATCTGTAATTTTTGTGTAGAATTTCGATAATTACAGCAATTTGAAGCTTTGCTCGCTTTATTTACTGTAACTAAACCTATAAGCTTCACGTCTATATAAACACCCTAGACTATTGCCATCTAGATATTGTGTATTACGAAGAACGACAAAATGAGTGAGTAGTTCCTAAATACACGGCATTTTAGACCATTTCACCTATATTTCTGTAATATAATATCGTGTCGGAAAATCATACCTACCATGCATATCATAGTCATAATAATAACAGAAATAATATTAGCAGAAGAAACTAACCTTACATTTCCTAACCTCAAAATGTATTTTTACAGCTATGGATATTCGCCCTAACCACACGATTTATATAAACAATCTCAATGAGAAGATCAAGAAAGAAGAGCTTAAGAAGTCCCTTTACGCAATTTTTTCACAATTTGGTCAAATTCTAGATATCGTAGCATTGAAAACATTGAAGATGCGCGGACAAGCTTTCGTCATATTTAAAGAAATATCCAGTGCTACTGTAGCACTAAGAAGTATGCAAGGATTCCCCTTTTATGATAAACCAATGGTAAATATTTAGCTTTCTTAATTTTGTGATGCTTTTGTCCATTTTATTTAACTTTTAAAAATCACCTCCTACATTATTTTTTTTAGAGAATCCAATACTCAAAGACAGACAGTGATGTTATTGCCAAAGTCAAGGGCACATTCCAAGAGAGACCGAAACGCCCCAAGATGCCTAAGGGTGCTGATGACAATAAGAAGAAGAAGAATAAGGATATGGGCAGACATGCAGTGCATGGGCCTGGGCAGCCGAATCTCCTCAATAATGTCAATGTGGAGCAACCTCCTAATCAAATTCTGTTCCTTACGAATCTTCCTGATGAGACATCTGAAATGATGTTGTCTATGTTGTTCAACCAGTATGTTTATATTTTATTACTTACACTAAATAAATTGAAACTTGTCTTTCTAGTAATAAATCATTGTAGATTTTGGGCTTAGCATACAAATGAAACTTTTTTATAGGTTTGTAATTGTATTAATTTATTTTATGTATTTTTACAGATTCCCTGGATTCAAAGAAGTGAGGCTCGTACCCAACAGGCATGATATTGCATTTGTTGAATTTGCCAATGAAATGCAGTCTGCGGCTGCCAAAGAAGCATTACAAGGTTTCAAGATTACACCCACCCATGCAATGAAAATTACGTTTGCTAAGAAATAGTGTAATTAGTTTTAAATTTCGATTTTAGTTCAATAAAATATATTTAAAAAATTGAGAACTGATTTGAGCATTGCACTTGGCTTAAACAGCTCTCTGGCTGTGATTAGTCATGTAAGCACAACCTGAGTTTCTTTTAATACCTTTTAATAATTCTATAAAAGAACCAATGACTTAAGATATAACCTAAGGATATAACTATCCACAACTCCCATCTTTCAGTTCCACAAAAACATAAATGTCACTTATGTGAGAATACATATTATTTGAGATTAAATAGCCTTATCGTGCGTGAACCTACTTATATAAGAATGAATAAAAAGAAAAATCAACAAAAAGAAAAGAAAAAAAATCTTTCAAAAAAGGGAGCTAAAAAAAATGCACAAGACTTTTCTTGGGTGGTTCGTTTTTCGGGTGGTATTCCATGGGAATATCAATGACGTTTTTGCTTTTGATTTCTGCTCTGGCAACTTTAAACTATTAACCGGAAAAAACTGCACTCGTTCCATAAACGAAATGTTAGAGAGAGAACATCGTGACCTCTCTAAGAGAAAGTAGGATAGCTATATTCTGACAAGGATTTATAATTTTGTCTCATAATATTTATTTTCGGATGATTGCGAAACGTCAAATTAGTTCACTTCAGATCAGGCCTGTGACACTCTAGTTTCGCTGTGCAACGCAATGCGCTGCTGTGCTATTTCCTATTGGTCGCCCGCGTGGTCGCCATTTTTACTGTGCCGCATATTTTTTTTTCAATTTGACGTTGACTGACAATCAAAACTTTTCTCGAATTGTGTCTTGTGTTTACAAATTATTCAGTGAGTTTTTCCGTAAACTTCGTCGCTAAAATAACATTTCCGGCTTGGATCATCGCTTATTGACCGTAGTCAGTTCGATGGACATGGAAACAGACTCGCAACTGGCTACCCCTGCCTATTTCGACCAACGAAATACTTCATGGGATTCCATTGAGCTGTATTGTAAGTATTAATAGTTTTAACACATGTTTTGTCTAAATTTCATTCTTCACAACCATTTATCAAGAAAAAAATGTTTGATTTAACATTATTACATGCTGTTTAGGGCTGTGTTGTTGTGGAATCGGTGAATTCCAAAATATTCACAAAACAATGAAGAACAAGTACCGCTTGATACCTATGCTAAACCATAATTAAAATGTTTTCAGGTAGCAACCACTTAAGTGACCACAATTATTACTCTCAATCACCTGAAGAAGTGTATGCAGCAAGTTCGAATATTCGTGAAGGTGAGCATTTCATTATTGTTTAATGGGGAGACACTGTAATGTTCTGGTAATTTTAAATATCCCTTATTAGGCACAACATCACATAGTTGAAATCATTTATGTACATGGACTTTGTGTAAATACACAAAGGTGTAGGTACAGTAGAATCCGGTTAATTTTTACTCCGCTTTTATTGACCCACTGCTTGATATGACGTAATTACAAGGTGAAAATGGTTCGCATAGAAAACTCTTATTACAAAGTCCTTTATAATGACTCGCTAATAGTGACATTTCGCTTATTATGCCTGGTTTATCGTACATTATGTCTTTTATTATACAAAAAAACTGTTTTAACCAACCAATGTGTAAGGTAACACCTCCGACAAGTTTTGGGAGGGGATGAAAAAATACTTATTACATATTTTATATCTCTCTATTGAAAAGAAGAGTTCATAAGTAAATGTGACAAAAATGAGCATTTTCTACTAAATATTGTCATTTCCCTTTCATGTCATTATAAACGGATTCCACTGTATAATAATTATTAAAAAGTGTGGTGCATGTCTTAGGTTATGATTATAATTTTATTACAATTTGGGTGCTTATTGCAAAGTTGTTTTTTTTTATAAAAACATTAGATATAGATGCAGGTAATAAAGGTTAAGAGTAGGTACATCAAACTATAAACTTTCAAAGAAATAATAAATTTATCTTGCTTAATTAATTTTCAATGTAGGTAAATATAATTCTATAATGTAAGCTTACCATATGCAGGCTGCTTCTCACGGGATATTTATTCCATCTCCTATTTTATTCTTACAATTAACTATAGGTATGTATTTTCAGTTGGTGATGACATAAGAGACCACAATTACTCCTTGCCACCTGACAAAGTCATTGAATTAGCACCAGCTGGCAGATAAGTCCATACCAGCCGGTAACTCTGAAGGTTGGTATTAAATTAGATTGATGAATTTATTTTAGAAATGAATCTTCATAGTTAAAAGTGAATTTTGTGACATCCTAATTCCTAATCCTTCTTACTTACTTTTCAGGAGATCGCGGAACAACCGATGTGGAAATTAATGAATCAAATAATGCATCATCTATTCGAAAATGTTAAGATGACGATCGAAAAATAAATTATTTTTTGTATGTAATGTCTTGAATTATTTTACACCTAATATTATAATACATCAAGAAAGTCATGAATTTTCCAAAATTCATTGTCATGACCTTCTTGACACATTATAGAAGTAAAGAACTCCATCCACCACCCTATCCCACCATAATTATTTTATCGACTGCGAACATCACTAATCTCGATATCGATACCTAAATCAGTAACTTCACTAGCTCGCACGCCGCGATGCCAGCGCTTTGCGTTGCAGCCGTGTAAACTGATGTCAGAAATCGAAGTGTCCTATCTGTTCCCTAGTATAAAGTTATCTGTGCTTCAGATGAAGAATCAACTTAAGTACTATGTATTTTGTTTTTCTAAGATTTTTCATAGTTAATTTCTTATTTATTTAAGTTTTGGTGTTGTGTTTTAACGTATACTAATAAGTAATAGTTAAATCTCATCGTTTTTTTGTGTGTTGCGTGTGAGTTCAGACCAAAACATGGAAGATATATTTCAGTGGTGCAGGGAAGGAAATGCTTTGCAGGTTCGAGTTTGGCTGGATGACACTGAGCATGATATGAATCAGGGGTAAGTAGATCATATTCACAATGTTTTCGAGCTATCTTTACGCCATATGTCCGTCCGGTCGTTCCGTAAAAGGTGACGATAGTACACGCCCACAATGATTTCATGGCCTATAGTCTGTTTCAATTATGATGTCCCCCTGGACATTTCGAAGAACGTAACTCTGCACGTTACGTGTACGTAACACGCGAGATCTATAGATCAAATCAAATATTATATCTTTTCGTACTTAGTAGTAAATCGTCATGAGGAAAATATACAATTATACAAAAATGCCCTACAATTATAGTCTGTTTCAATACATTCAATTATGAAGTCCCTTTTTGTATTTGGTAGTTAATAGTCATTTGAAAAATTATACAATAATCCAAAAACATCCTACAATTGATTCACAAGCAAAATTAACATATTGTTTTTGAATATAAATGCTCAAAATAATGTAAACTTCAAAATCAAACAATAGTTATTTTTGCGCGATTGCGGTTACGTACTATGGTTTGTGATCAACAGGCTGATGATGACCAAACTATTGCATATTTCGCCAAGTGAAGTAAGACCAATCGGCGGGAAGAGAGTTAAAAGGTACGCCGTACTTGACCCCGTTGGCGTTTACTATCCTACCACGTCTAGGTGTTTATGGTTTTCATAATACCAGAGAAAATCTTAGTATGGGACGATGGAGTCTACTCGAAAGAGACGCACAGAGCGTGTGAAAGGAACGGGGGAAAGACTTTCTTAATGGTAGAAATTTATTCGAAGCACATAATATTTTTCCATATAGCAAGGATTTGTGGGTCCCGAGTTAGATTCCCGGGTCGAGCAAAAAGTATGTTTAAATTTTCGAACATAGCTCGGATTTGTTTATATTAACAATCCAATCCGCATAAGGCAAGCATGGTGATTAAATCCCATGATAGTAGCGATGACTTGATATCTATGATAGAGGCCTTTTCCCTGCAGTGGGGCAGTATGTAGGCTGATATTACTATTACTAGTTATTTCCAGTATCTGTATACCATTTCCCTGTACACGTCGAGCTAGACATCGAGAACCACTGTTGTTACGGCATAATGGCCGCGATCGTTTCCGACCAACGAGCTATCTATTGTTTTAATGTACGTTTGTGATGCTTAGAACGGGGGAGAGATGTATG
>JABMDO010001449.1:0-16090 GCA_014851415.1 Cnaphalocrocis medinalis
TATTTGGTATTCCCTACTGCACAGTACATCTAATTTTCTGAGTAAAATAGTGAGGATTACAGGGCAGTTCTCGATATTGACCCCTAGGTTTTTTAAGGAGGCTAGATTTTGTGTTGTTTTTGTGAGAAATTGTCTTAAAACTACAGCTGAAGATCTAGTAATTGTTTGGATGTCTAACAACATGTTGATGTGCTCAGATTTTATTAAAAATTCGTTGTCATATCTCGCTTTTATGATTTGCAAACTTTCTTCATAGCTTGAATCTAATAATGGTAAATTTTTAATTAAATCTGAGGCTTCCCCCCTTAAGAATCCTCTGAGATAGTACAATTTTTGTATATTGTCTAGGTTATCATTATTGTGTATGAGAGAATTGAAAAGACCTATAAAGGGTTATATTCTGAATATTTGCCACTAAACGGCGGAATTGTGATGGTTGGCAGCTTAGTATTCACAGTAGATGGAACCTTTTTTGTGTTTGAATCGCTGTGAACATCATTCTGAAGTAATTTTGCTAACTGTTTGATTTTCACAATGGAATCGGTGTAAATTTGCTCAACCTTGCCGCCATCGTCAAGTGAAGGATCTAATTCTATTATTTGAAACAGTAATCTTCATATTTCGAAAAAGAGAACGTAATCGTTCTTCAATTATTTCTAGATGAGGTAAATTTGTTGATGATGGCGACAACGCATCTATTTCGTTTTGCAAACGAGTTATCCAACCTTGTACACCCCTCTTTTTATTACGCAAAAGAGAAAGATCGTCATTACCTTTGGATTCGTGGTCGTTTTTATCCATGTTTCACTGATTAAAATCGTAAAAAGTCGATAAAACTTATTAAACTAAAATCCTTGTATACAAATAGTAAAACAATGGCGGCTGCAGACCAATCGGCACCAGCCCACGCGTCGGCTCCCAGCTTGCGTCCTATTGGTCGGCGCGTACGCTTGATGACGTAATCCGCTGTGATTGGTTGAGGTTTGACGTTTTCTCTCTTAACGTTTGTTCTGATTGGACGAAATCGATGCGTGTAGTACAAGTTTTCGACTACAGATGGCGCTGCTGTTTGTTGACAAAATGGATGACGAAAATTACGTAATTGATATTGTTATTAAATAATAATGCCGATGAAACTGTATGAATACGCTGAGACGATTCTCTTCTCTCGAATGTTGACCCCGTAGACTGATGGCCAAATTTATTGAATGGGGAGATAGCTGATCGGCGCTCGTTGTTACTTTGCTTGAATGTCGGCCTCGTAAATACTGTATGGCTAGACTTGTTAGCAATATTTCTTGAATAAAAACTTGTGGATTGCCGATAAGGCTGATTGGCACCTGATTGTTTGTCCTTTCAGCAGCCCATATGCTAAATTATCTCACGTTGCTCGATAGGACCATGGAGAAATCTGTGTCTGTATGTATAGATGTAGAATCATAGGATTCCTAGCCTAGGTCTCTTTAGGTCTTACTGTATGGTATGTACCTCGTGGTGCTATCTAGAGCTTAAGTGGACTGTATCTTTATTTCTTATGTATAGGTACTTACTGGCATATCATGGACAGGCTAATGGGCTAGCTAGCAGGAATATTTCAATCACAAACACTGTTTCCAATCATGTATGTGTATTTATTCACTCACTCGTACACACATGTACACTTTTCTCATTAATTATGTATTAATTCTTACATGTTTAATTATTACCAATTGCTGTGGAGCATGCTCTCATTACTTTATATCATTATTTTCCCCGTTTATGTACGAATCATGGCGTGTGAAGCTGAACACTTCGATGTATTACTGTTATTACATGGACACTGTATTAATTGTATTGTTATTTTACTGCAACGAATTAGCGAGGTTTTATTAACCATTTCAACGCATTATTCTCTGGCGTATCAATAACTGTATAGATGTAAAAATTGATCAACATGGCGGCTCTATATCACCCGGCCATCTTAGAGTTTCTTATATAAAGAGAATGTGTTCTATCTCTTTTAGTGCCACTATAATAACAATAACACGGAAGCGGACATCCTGCGTTTTAGGGATGCCGCAATGAAAATTACATTTATGTTCGGTAGGATTCGAACAACCACTCTAACTTAAATTTGAGCTTTCCTGTTTATGTTTCTCCTTGGTAAATGATGATACCTCTGGATTTTTCAAATCTATGTGCTTATTTCTACTAGTAACTCGGTAAGGGATGATATAGGGGGCAGACTTTGCTTGACTTTGTCCCAAAAAGTACACGCATGAAAAAAAATTGTTTCTGCATGTGCGTGAATATATATAATAATATTCCTCAAGATATAAAAGACATGCCAACTTTTGGTAAATTTAAGAATGCCTTGCACACATGGCTCATTTGGCAAGGATTCTATTCTCTACAAGAATTTTTCAACTGTATGTAGTAACAAACAATGTCTAACCTGCTGTACCTTATTCATTGTAATTAGTTTTAAATTATAATATTGTAGTTTGCATGCTGTTGTTGACGGCTGAATAGGCGGTCATTTATGTATCCTTATCATGGTCATCTACTGTATACCCTACTCAAAAGCAAATAAATGATTTCTATTATATTCTATTCTATTCTATTCAGACGAGAAGACGGAACAGCCGATGGTAAGCGATTACCGCCGCCCTTGGATACGCAACACCAGATGAGTCACAAATGCGCTCCGAACTCTTAAAAAGAAATACGCTCTCTTTTTAAAGGTTTACTGGTCTTATCGGTCCGGAAATACCGCTGACAACTGTTCATTCCATCCATAGTTTTGTAGTAAGTGCGAGGCAGAAAGTTGTTTTCCAAATTGAATTCATACTTATTTCTATTCCATCATTGCCATATCAAGAAGAGTGACATCCTAAACAAAATATGCGTGCCATGTTAGATTCGAAATGGACGCAAAAATGTTGCGGATCCACTTTTAGATCTTGTCCACTCCTTTTTTTATTACAACCAGTTGCAGCGCCTGTGTTCGCTATTACCGGTTTTTTTCTTAGGTCATATGTGGTGATAGTTAGCAACAAAGAAAGATCAAAGTGAAGACAAATTGATCACAGAAAGAGAGACAAATAATTTGAATATATTAACTGGCTGGATGGCACATTTATTTTGGTAGTGATGCTGCGTCATACACCAAAGGTTGTGGGTCCGATCGTGATGAACACTGTCTTGTGTTTTTTCAGTATCTGGGTGTAATTGGTGTATGTATTTAAGTATTAAATTTGTGTTTACTCTGTTGTCCTTTGTTTGTGATGAATAATATTATATTATTCATCCTGTGGGTAGACCACCTGCCCGTTGGTTCGACGATATTGTATTGGTAGCGGGGAAACAATGGACGAGGCTGGCAGGGGACCGTAGTAGTGGCAAGGTTACCTATCTTAAATTCGAATTTTTTTAGTACGAATTTCATTATAGCGAAAACGTTTCGCCACATTTTTGTTTTCCACATTTTCATTTGACCGAAAAAACGATTGCCATATAGCTGATATTCCGATTATCAAATGACATATTTTTTTAATCTATAAGTTTTAAAATATCACTCAACCTTTGATAGATAAACATATTTTAGACGAATTAGTTTCCAGAAAATCGTTTTCTATATTATTAAAAGACAAATAAGTTTATATAACAATTACATATCATAAGTATTTTTATTATAATTATTCTGACAAGTTATGTGGCTCAGGTGAATCATGCATGCAGCATTAAAGCATGCATGCAGAATTCAAGCAGGCATGCAGCATGCATGCAGGCATGCAACCAGGCATGCATGCAGGCATGCAACCAGGCATGCGTGCAGGCATGCAACCAGGCATGCATGCAGGCATGCAACCAGGCATGCATGCAGGCATGCAACTGGGCATGCAGGCTTGCATGCAGCATGCATTTTTTCTGTCACGGCTCCGGCGCTGCAAGGCTTCGGCGGTCCCACGCGAGCTTATCGTCGCAGATGATTCTCGCTCGTCACCGCAGCCTCGGCTTATTGCCCGGCTTCGCCGGCCAGCCTCAGCCGCGGTGGCGAGCAAAAACCACCTGCTCCTCAGCTCGCGGGCCGCCTCGCCCTTCCGCGCCTACGCGGGTTTGAATTACACTCTAGGGGTAGGGCAGACAAGACTACGTGGAGTCGATTTTGCAGCGATTCGCTTCTGTCAATACATTTTGTAGCGCAAAATTAAACACTAAATAAACCAATAGGAGAAAGGTTACTTCGATCTTTAATATGTCTAGAATAAAAAAATATTGTAAGTAATACATCTGTAAAATGAAAAAGAGCTTTTGAAAATCGGCTATTAGTTTTTCTGGAAAATGAAACATATGTAAAATAAATTTATTGCATACAATGTTTTGTCAAAAAATATATCTTCGATTCAAAACTTCGATATACCGTTTTCGAAGTTATGAAATTCGAATAATGAAGTTTCGAAAGTAAGATAGGTTACCAGTGGCAAGATAGAGGAGAAGCCTACACTCAGCAGTGAGTGGACGTAGACGCTGATATGATGATAATGATGTTGATGATCATTCTGATGCAAAAATCAATACTATGATAGATTTGCAGTAGTAGGCTTTCAATGAAAAAAAAACGACCAATCTTAGAAATATCTACAAGTTATTTAAAATACTTAGTACCTAAGTAAAGTAACTAAGGTATATCTATGTATGGCTAGGTTTAGGTTTAGGTATTTAGGTTGGAACACCAGTACTGGGTGGGCCCTATCTTGTCCTAGGTACCAAGCAAGCAACTCGTACCAACTGGTAAAACTGGTATGAAAATGTGAAACTGTGCGGTTTTCCGAGGAAATTGCCTGACGATGTGGTTGGATTGGCACATCTAAGGCTAAATTGCCCACTTTAAATCTTGATAGCTTTGTGAATAGATTACTAGATTTTATCATGGAAAATCTGAAATCTTGACAAATTACATAGGACACTAACGTATTCGTTTCTAACTTTATTAACTATAGTGGCCGCCCGCAACTTCGTTTGCGTGAACTTTATGACTCTTGACTTAAAGATGATTATTTAAATAGAATTTAACAAAAATATTACTTACTAGTGGCCCGCCCTCGCTTCGCTTCGGTATTTTAATTTTTTGAACGAAGTAGAATTCACAACAATCAATTTTGGTGATCGTAAATCTTAATGAAGGAATCTCAAAAAGATTTGATTTAATAAATGCTGGAAACTCTATAACGTTACTTTGTCAAATTTAATCAGTTCCCCCGTTAACGCTTATAGGGGTTGAATATAGAAACTGAAAGCACCCCTTTAAAGATTGAAGATAAACAATACCAAAATCACTTTTATAAAATTTCTATGCAAAGCCTAAGTACCAATTTTCAAGATTCTAGCTTCAAAAAATGTCAAAACTTCGTTTCAACCCCCTTTTCCCCCCTTTTTAGGTTGAAGAAAAAAATAACGAATTCACTTTCATTACATTTGTATGCAAAGCCCAAATACCAAGTTTCAAGACTCTAGCTTTAAAATTGATAATACGGCGTTTCATCCCCCTTTCTCCCCTTTTTAGGTTGAAGAAAAAAATTCCGAATTGAGTTTCATTACATTTGCATGCAAAGCCCAAATACCAATTTTCAAAGCTCTATCTTTAAAAATGACGAATCTTCCATACGACCTTTTAACCCCCTTTCAACCCTTTGTAAGCTGAAGAAAAAAAAAATGCTGAAATCACATTCATTTAATTTGTATGGAAAACCCAAATACCAATTTTCAAGACTCTAGCTTTAAAAATAATAAATCTCCCATACATTGTTTTAACCCCCATTTCACCCTTTTATGGCTTGAATTAAAAAAAAAACTGAAATAGGTCAATTTTTATTTTTGATCATCAACCATAATCCAAATTTTCAAATCTCTAACATCTAAATTGAAAGACTTTCATACTAACGTAAACCCCCCCTTTCACCCCTTTAGGGGGTGAATTTCGCAAAACCCCTTCTTAGTGCGCCCCTACATAGTATGAACTACCTATGTTTCAAATTTCATGATTTTAGGTCCAGTAGTTTTGGCTGTGCGTTGATAGATCAGTCAGTCAGTCAGTCAGTCAGTCACAGGCCGAGGCGTTACCTCTTTATTAATAGTATAGAAGATTATTGGCTTTGTCTTGTCTGTCATGTGTAACTTTAATGTACAATTATGGCTTTGCTGTTGGATATCCTAATATATAATAAATAAACTTATTCGTGGGCGTTATTTAATAAGCCAGCAAAAAAATCTAACATTACCTACCCAATAAATGACTAGTCAGCAAAATAAATATTAATAATTTGTGCAATTATTAAAGCAGAACCATTTGCTGACCAATGACTTATTTTGCTGATCATACTATAATATTTTTTACTGCTTGTATAAACTTAACTGCTATTAAACCGACGGCTTGGGGTCCAGGTTCTATACTGATGTCGAGCCAAAATTTGTATCTAAAATTCGCAGTGTCAGCTCGAAGTCTGGATGTTGGCGGTCTTTTACCCTCCTCCCTAGGAAAGTGTTAAGTGTGGGAGAGCCACGCTTCGGAATGAATGGGTCGGCTCGACCGGAGTGATACCACTGCCTCACAAAACCGGCGTGAAGCAGCCCCTGTGCTGTGTTTCGCCGAGTGAGTGAGGGTACCGGAGGCCCATCGGGGGGGAAGGGGATAAGAGGTTGGCAGCGCACTTGGAACTCCACTGGTGTTGCAAGTGTCCATGAGCGGCGGCAATTGCTTACTATCAGGTGATCCGCCTGCTCGTCTGCTACCTATCAAATAAAAAAAAAAGTTAAGTCGTTGGTCCTACGCCTGATACCTCTTCAGTCGCGTCACCCTGATCGAAATATGAGTTAAAGGGAATAAAGAGTGCCCTTGTGTTTACGCACACACTTGTGCACTATATCTTCTGCATGGCTGATGGCTGGGGCATCAGTGAAAAGATATTGGAGAGACCTACTATACATATAATGAAGGGAATTGATAGCTCACTGCCCGAGATTGACCGAATATTAGTAAGACATTATACGTTACCTAGGTACTTGAACCTACATAAAACAACTTAGTTAATTACAATCAACCATATTCAGTATCTAGGTCCCATAAGATTGAACTTACAAGACACATTAGATTGAAACAGGTATAGCAACATTCTCTGTATATATTTTTGGTTAAAAACTAGTACCTATATCAAATAAAAATACGAATGATCTACGTATGTGTTAAAACTTGTGTTAGTACATAGTTAGCATTGCACATAAATTCATAGTAGGCGTTTTCACGAATGTACTCGTTTTCAGTAGGTACCTAAGAGAAATGCTTATTGTATATTTTTACAGCCCAACGTAGGTATCTACTGGGTTTCTTGACGAGCCTTCGGTTGAGTTGGGTGGCTTTACGCCGGCCACTGGTAGAGGCTGGCTGAACTAACAGGTCTTTGATCTTCCTTCATGATGCGCAATGCCAAGGAGTGGAACGCCCTTCCTGCGTCAGTTTTCCCTAATAAAACTTTTTAAGCTACGTAAATGAACCGTTGATCTAGCAGTTTAAATACCAGGCTTCAATCTCAGGGTCCTTTGGAACAAAGCTCTGGTATGATTTCACCAATTCTTATTTGGCAAGCGTTGGGGACAACCCTGTCCTAGGGTACAGTGTTAGAAGGAACTAACAGCGACAGTTGTTGGGTCACAACATACCCTGCATTTAGATCAAGCCTAATCCCGTCATAGTAGTAGCGATGATTTGATTGCTATGGTGGAGACTTTTGCCCACAGTGGGACGACATATTGGCTGCTACCTACTTTACTTAGAGTGAGTAAGATTTTTCAGGGTAAGCTCGCTTCATCGTAGGCTACTGTTTAACTCTAGAGTTCAATTTGAAGGTAAGAGCAAACCGAACACTAATGAAAAAAGTACTTAAACATTATGTAGCATTTTTTTTAATAGGTAGGTATAGGGAAGTTTTACACCAAACATTAAGACGATAAACATTTATTTACACAAAATAAGTTTACATTATGTTATAACTTATAACTCGTACCTACATAATATAATGGGTAATTTAAAATAAGTAAGTACATATTCTAATAGTACTTACATACTTTTTGCGGTATAAATACCTTTCTATTTTTCATATAGAAATGGGTATCTAGTTAATAAGTTATTACTCCAAATCGTTAGCTTTTTAGACTTAAAAAAATGATGTTTACCTATTTATAGTTGATATCATTAAACTATAGATAAAAACACATCATTTCCGTAGTAAGCACTATAACCTCAACTAATTTATAAAAAAAACATTAATAATAAATTGTAATTTGTGCTCAAATAATTAGCAAATAAAGTCGATTATCGCTCTATCATGCGCAGGCGCAGTGGTCCGTCAGGCGCGTACATGAAGGTGACCGCGTAGTCCAGAGGCTCGTGATGATATTCCAGACGATATCTCCGGAGCAACTGGAAGTGAAAATATTTATTATAACAACCATAACAACTGCGAACTGCCGAGAGCTTAGTTATTAAACGAGAAGTTTGGGCCCGTGGCCAAATAAAAATTTTGTGGCCATGTTTATTATTTCTCTTAATAAATTTCACACTTCCTAACGCCTTTGTAAATATATCTGCAATATTATTCTCGGACTCTATTTTTACAACCTCAATATTTCCAAGCATAACATTTTCATGAATGAACTGGTAATGTACTTCAATATGTTTCGAATTCTTAGTAAAATTGCCATATTTAGAAATAGCCACTGCTCCTGAGTTATCTTCATATATCTTAACTGGTTCACAAATTCTATTAAACGCATCATTCATTAGACAAATAAAATATTTTATCTCAGTTACAGCTTCTGACAGAGCAATATACTCAGCAAACGTAGAAGACTTTGTTTACTTTACGTGTGATGTAAACAAAGTCTTTTATTTCTAACGGTTACCTAGTAACCAAGTGTTGCCAATATAAAAGCATAATATTTAACACCGGTTTAATACTTTATAGTTATAATAATGCAACGCGAAAATCTAAAAAACTGTCAAGAGTGTTAATCGCAGATCTGTGGGTCACCTGCCTAGATCAAAGCACTAATGAAGGTGTGCCTAGACTAGGTAGTAAACTTCTCATAACATTTGTAGCAGAAAATTTGATCCAATACTCATGTGTGTGCTAAATGGCTCTGGCTTAAGTCAGATCTCCCTCAAACATTCCAAGCGACTGTGAATAAAGTTAAGCTTCCCGTAGCTCTGCAACCAATCTAGCCTTGATTCCACTCGTGCCCATACCTTAGCTAGCAGGACTTGTATCTCCAGATCTGCAAAACGCCTGCCAAGACAGAAGCGGGCGCCAAACTCGTAGGGCAGGGAGGGGAACGGACTAATCTTTCCTTCGGTCTACCATCAAGCTGGTCTTAATCCTACTCAAAAAATTGAGTTGGCTCATACCTTAGCTAGAAGGTACTTGTATCTCCAGATCTGCAAAGCGCCTGCCAAGACAGAAGTGGGCGCCAAACTCGTAGGGCAGGGAGGGGAACAGACTAATCTTTCCTTCGGTCTACCATCAAGCTGGTCTTAATCCTACTCAAATATTTGAGTTGGCTCATACCTTAGCTAGAAGGACTTGTATCTCCAGGTCTGCGAAGCGCCTGCCAAGACAGATGCGGGCGCCAAACCCGTACGGCAGGGAGGCGAATGGGTGAAGCTTCCCGTCACTCTGCAGCCACCGCTCTGGCTTGAACTCAGCAGGCGAGGAGACGAACTGCTCCATGTTACCCGTCACTATCGTTGGGAATACTACTTGAACCTGGAAAGATTGGACAGTTATCATCATCATCATATCAGCCAATAGACTTCCACTACTAGGCATAAGTCTAACTGTGGGAGAGCCACGCTTCGGCATGAATGGGCCGGCTCGACCGGAGTGATACCACTGCCTCACAGAAAACCGGCGTGAAGCAGCCCCTGTGCTGTGTTTCGCCGAGTGAGTGAGGGTACCGGAGGCCCACTCGGGGGGGAAGGGGATAAAAGGTTGGCAGCGCACTAATAGGGATGTGGACTGTACTCAAATATGTATATAATTTTACCACGTAAAGATAGTTTCTATAATAGAAATAATGAAAAACACAATATTTTCTTCAATAAATAAGGAATTATTTTGTTATTTAATAAAATTTAATTGAATATTTCACCCTCAAGTCACGTGACAATGAACACCAATCAAAATGCGTGACGTCACGCGTTCTTCACAAGTATCAATCGCTGTCAAATAGTATGGTGTTTGTTTGATATTTTGGACTTATTATTACTGTAATTCCCGTGATATATCTTCGAAATTTGCTCATTTATCTTTTTAAAAGAATTTTCAAAGGTTTTCCCATAATGGAAAGTGGATATACTAAGGCAGATTGTTCAAATTTGCCAAGAATTTATTGCTTTACGGTATCTAATTTCTTCGCAACAAATAGTAACTTCTGCTCTGCTGAATTTAGAAATGTGAAGACCTCTATGTAAGTAATATACTCAGAATACATTATAATAGTAATCTTAAGTAGTTAAAACTCAAATAGTTAAATTGAATTAAATAAAATAATATGATTTTGAGGGTATGTTTCACCTTTTTAACAAATTGTTTCATTTATTTTTAGTTCCTCGAGGCAGTCATATGGAGACGAGGCAGTGGGATATGTTCAAACTTACATCAAAATGATCCTCACAGAAATACATTTTGCTTTGTGTAGATACAAGTGCCGGATCCCGACTGGCTAGTTGAAGCCACTTTCTCCGCATCGTTTTTGTTTGTGGAATGTGGATAAATAGTTTTTCAGGTGTTTTAACAGTAGTATTTTTACACTGCGACACCGCACAACATTTATAAAATTTAGAATTCATCTTAATAACACAAAATTTCGAAATCACTTTCTATTAGATACAACTCTGACATTGATATGAACGCGTGACGTCAAAGCATTCAAGGCACTCCCGCGACCTTCACTAGATCGTCCACCTGGTGGAAGGCCTGCCACGGATTTATGCTTTCATCATCTTGAGATTGTATTTATGAGTATTAAGTTCTGTAACCTTTTGTGCAATAAAAAGTATAATTATATATTCTTACCCCTTTTGGAATGTGATAACCGCAAATGACGTCGTCTTCTTGCAGTGTTCTGCCATTACCAATAACTGTTGAATACATCCTGGAAATAATAATAAAAAACATTAACAACTCATAACTGGCCAGTTTGTTTTTTTTTTATTATTTAAATGGGTACGTACACTAGCAAATCTCTAATATAATTTTAATTTCAACCGCGCCTGATGGAAAGCGTCGATGCAACCTACTATGTTATACGTTTGCCTAGATGATATTGGAGGATCTTTGTCCTTTCTGCTTGACCCAAAGGTTGACTGGTAGAGAATGGCTCTTGGCATTAAGTTCGCCTATTGTATGAAGTTTTGTGCAATAAAGTTTTAAAATCAATAAATATTGCCTTAAAGATATCCATATTTTAATGATAGGAAACACAGATTTTGGCAAGGAATCCGCATTAAAGGAAACCCGAGCAAGCGAAACGCTTCATAAAGAGATATGTCAACAAGTGCTTTAGCTACTCAAAAGGTCTTCCCGTCGGACTATAGTAAGAGGTTCTTCAAAAAAGGAGTGTTGAATATGCACGCATGCAGGTCCTATGGAGTTGCAGGCGTCCATAGGCTGCTGTAATTGCTTACCATCACACGAGCCGCATGCTTGTTTGCTACCGACGTTGTATAAAAAACAAAACTTAATACGGAACCAAGTTATTTTTTCTTTTATAGTATAGGAAGGCAAACGAGCAAGCGGTAAGTCATCTGATGGTAAGTGAACACCGCCGCCCATGGACATCAGCTACACCAGAAGGAGTGCGGATGCGTTGCCGGCCCTTTAGGAAGGTATAGGCTCGTTTCTTGAAGATTTGGATGTCGTACCGGTTCGGAAATACCGCTGCGGGAAGTTGATTCCACAATGAGGAGGTGCGCGGCAGAAAGTGTCGTGTAACGCGCAGTTATGTGAATTTATAATTATTTTTGTTGAAACATATTTAATGAACGTACCTAAATACTTCTCTAACGAAGGCTTTGGTATAGTGAAGCTTGTCCAAGTCGGCGTAAGTCAAGGGCTTGCTGGGGTCAGGGAGGACCCTTCTGATCTCTTCTGCCATCTTCTCCTGCTGTTTCAGCCGCTGTGTCGCCTGGTAGAGGATGGAACAGACCGCCATTGAAATCTGGAAAATATCAGAAAACAACACATAAATGCACACATCTCATAGCCTGTAGCCTTACCATGAGTTTGAAATACTTACTTTAGAAATACTATCCTCGCTATCGAAAACTATCGCTTCGTCTCTCTCATTGTGATGCATTTAAAAGAGACAGAGCAATAGTTTACGTTATGTCAGTTTTAAATGTCAACTCATGGTAGCGCTACTGATGCAGTTGTTACAGATATCAGACAATAGAAGAATTTTAAATACCTGTACCTACCTAATACTTAAATCTATTACTTACTTTTTTTATAATAAGAATAATACAATAATATAATATTGATTAATATAATAGAAATTTTTACTTGGTTAATGTAGTGGTAGATCCACTTTGATGAACATTTTATATACTAGCTTTAACTTTTTACTCCGTGCCAATAAATACTATTACTGCTTCTATCAACAAAAAAAACTCGTTGAGTTCTTTGTGCCAAAAACTTAAATTACCGTATCAATTCCCACTAGAATAAGGTCCAAAGCCATGATGGTAGCTATCTTGGGGTCTCCCTCACTCTGCAGCACTCGCTCTAGCAAAGACAGGTCGTTTTCTGAAGTCACCTTCTTCGTCTTTAGCCTCTCCAGGGCCTCGTTTATGTAGCGCGAGCAGAGTCTGTAACAGAAGAGAAAAAATATTGTAGAGATCGCTCCTAGTGATAAGATAACTGTGGGAGAGCCACGCTTCGGCATGAATGGGCCGGCTCGACTGGAGTGATACCACTACCTCACAGAAAACCGGCGTGAAGCAGCCCCTGTGTTTCGCCGAGTGAATGAGGGTACCGGAGGCCCACCCGGGGAAGGGGATAAAAGGTTGGCAGCGCACTTGTAACTTCACTGGTGTTGCAAGTGTCCATGAGCGGCGGCAATTGCTTACCATCAGGTGATCTGCCTGCTCGTCTGCTACCTATCACATAAAAAAAAAAGATTGCCTAAATTGTACACTCGATTTCTGTATGACTAGATTTAAAGTTTTTGTATACTGTGCAATAAAAAGAGTAGGTACGTGATTGATGCCATGTACCTTTTTATTGAGTATCCGATATTTCGGCACTATTGCTCATCTCAGCATGTAATTCCCGAATGCGTCCAAAGCAGTCGCTATGGAGCCCGTACGTTTAGACCATGATTCGGGATTTGGGCAGTCTGATAATTACAATGAAGCGACTGCCATCTGACCTTCCCAAGCCTTTAACAGGGGAACCAGTCAAACTGAGTCATGGTTACACGTTTCAGAAACTATCGAAAACGTGCAGATTTCCTCACGATGTTTTCCGTCAGGGCCAAGCTAATGGTACAAATATGCGAGTAGATTTGAAAAATCCACTCCATTGAACATCTCGTTGTCCAATGCAAAATAGAGGGCACTAGGCTTCGCGAACGGACACTGATGCAATGGACCGATCTGCCAGGGTAATATGCGTGCCAGAAGATAATTTTCTCGACACTCGTATTGTGTCGGCGCAAGTTGCTTCACGCTCACCTGACTGAGCGATGAGCGGGATAGAAGGAGTCGACAAAATTTTGTCGCGGTACGCATGTTAGGCCTAAACTGGTGAAGAAAATGGTATGTGGACCATTGCAAGAGCTCCAAAGCGTCCGCTAACAGGGACAGATGGCGGGACATCGTGAGACGTGCTACATCGACCACACCAAAAATACTGGCACACGTTGACCATGACCACTCTGTCAAGAATGATACGACTTTTTTTTTCCCAGGGGAAACCATCATGGCCTTCACCTTGCCACATGTGGGGGACAAGGTGGTGTGTGGGACTCTAACCCTAACCAAAACCCCTGGGGTGTCCATCTCAGCGCAATCGCGGTCGGATACCCCACAGCCGGGACTGGACCGTGCCGCAAATCGCGCTCGCCACTTTGAGCCAAAATGTTTGGCGCAATGCAGCCCTTCCCAAATGAAGAATGATACGACTGAGCTAACTGAGAAGTATACTCGTACTCACTCAACGAAGAAGTTCATATTGTTGACGTATTTGGTCCACAGCGGCGTAGGGATGTACCGCCAGTAGGGCGCCTTCAGCTCGAGCACGGCGACGTTCCGGAGCGCGTACTTCGCCGCGTCGATGATGCGCTGGGGCTCCGAGTCGCTGCCCAGCCCTGACTTCAGGCAGCCCAGTCGAGTGTCTAACGCTACTCGGCCGATACCTGCAAAAATATTTATATGGAAGTAACTGCTCCCCAGTCGTTACCTCCAGCTGGTAACGTAGCTGGCGACATATACGAAAACGAGAAAAAAAACCATTTGTTGCTTCAACCCTTACTTCAACCCCAAAAGTTTTTTTTTTCTATTTTTGTTTGAAAACCTTACAGAGTTTAAACAGTATAGTTTCGGAATAAAAGGCTGTGACACACGGACGGAGAGAGTGACTTGAAGAATTTATATGGGTACCGTCTTATGCCATTTGGATACGGAACTCTAAAATGACTTTAAACAAGCGAAAAATGTACAGTACCAACTGTTATCCAGCAAGTAGGTACCCACCAAGGCGCCATCATATTATAGTGGCTACTGTTAGGTGGCAGACGGATCACCTGATGGTAAGCAATGGCCGCCGCTCATAGACACCTGCAAGACCATTAGAGTCACAAGTGCGCTTCCCACCTTTAACCCCCTTTCCCTCAATTGTACCTCAGGTACCCTCACTCACTCGACGAAACACAGCGCAGGCGCTGCTTCACGCCGGTCTTTTGTAAGCCCGTGGTATTACTCCAGTCGCCCATTCAAGACGAAGCGTGGTTCTTCCACGGTTAAAAGTCTATGGTTTATCCCATCACTATCCTCAGTACTCACATTCCAAAGACCACCGATGTATGTCATTGTCGAACTCATGCGGCAGGTCACCGTTCTCATCCCTTGCCTCTTCCATGTACCGGATGAAGTCCTCCGTCACCAGCTCGATGGGCGCCACGTACTTCTTCACCGTCTGCGGCTGCAGGATCGGCCTCTGGACCTTGGACCGGAACTTGCGCCATTGTTCGCCGTGCCTGGAGTAAGAGAATTGCATAGATGTGGCGATTGGTTTAGGAGAGGTTAGAGGTTAAAACAATATTATTAAAATAGCCAATAATAGGAGAATACAGACAAATTACAGTCTCGAGTACGTGGAGCGCGCGGTTAGTTATATATCTACACAAACCAATATTTAGTTGAAAAATATGGCCAACAAAAAACATGATAATTTTAACTTAATTACCATTTATGTCTATTGAAATAAGGGTCAATATTTTTACTACATTGACCATTAAGTTTTGATTAACGTCTCTGAGTGGGAGAGTCACATTTATAACTTTTTATAAATCCACTTTTATGTTGATAGGGACTGTTCGAACCTGTACGGGAATCGAACTGGAAGCCTCCTCTGCTTGATCTCGTTGAATGGGTAATTAAATAAAACCACTGAACTCGTAGTAACAGAAAGATAGCAACACTTTTTATTGAAATACGGTTTGGTCTTATATAAACAGAAAAAAATTGTTCTTGCGCGAAGTAAAAATGCACAGCGCCATCTATCGCACTACTTCGGAACTAATTTAACTTAGAACTACATTTTTGTATGAAATTGAACTCTTGTCACAAACATAACCGCCCACCAAGGACATTTAGTGGGAAAATGGCCTTAAATAACTATGTAAGATATGGTAAGTATTTACACCGCCCACCGTGACATTACATTATTTATTTACAAACATTTTGAACTTAACTAGCATGCTCTTAAACAAAACAATAAAATAAACTTCAATAAACTTATATAAATTAACATAGAAAGTAACTTTACATTTTGGT
>JABMDO010001450.1:0-14098 GCA_014851415.1 Cnaphalocrocis medinalis
CTTCGAGAGATTTCTACATAGTTCCCGATATTTCTCGTAGCTTCTCGAACGTTCGATGGAGAGTTCGATAATTTTCTATTCCGAATGCGTAGGTTCGGGGGCGACTATGCGTGTATTACGTAGTACACAACGGAATAATAGACCTTACTCGTTTGAGACAAGCTCTATTTCCGTATGCAGGGGCACATAGTCGTAACAATAGTAATATATTTTTCTACATTGACAGTTCATTACATTTTTCCTAAACAAAAAAACATCTATTAATTTCTTTCTTTTTACAACCGGCCAGTTGGTCGCAAAGGCCGTATGCGGTTCAACAGGTATCAACCATAAAGGGAAATAATGTGTACCTTGTGTAGATTCTGTATGCAAAGTTTCAAATTAATAAAAAATAATTTAAAAAAATGATAAACAATCTTCCCGTAATTCATTTATAAAAATTTGTATGCAAACAATTGTCAGGAATGCAAGGGGCGGTAACTATTCAAAAAGGAACGGTCAAATGTTAATATCCCTATCAGCTGATTGCTCATTAGTGATGTGCGAATTGAAATGGATTTCACGAAGAATCGGATTTCAATTAAATATTACTGATCGTAATATTAACTTGGCAGGTTAAATACTCTAAAATGAGATTTGTAAACTGTGTCAGAATCGGTTCACTTTGGGATGATACCCCTCTTTTGTTACACCCTGTAGATAGGGAAATTTTAACAATACTATTGATAACGCCAATACTATCGATAGTCTAACGTCCAACTATCGATGGTTTAACGTCCGATATTATCGATAGTTTAACGTCCGATAAAAACAATAGTAATATAGCAAAACCATCGATAGTGTAAACCTATCGATAGAATCGGCGTTATCAATAGTGTTGCGCCAATTTATCGATATTATAAATTTCTCAATATAGCATGAATAAGATTGTTTACAAAATAAAAAAATATTCTTATAAAGAAAAGCCAGTGATATAATGTCTACATATACTATGTATTTTGTAACGTTATATGTAAATAAACAAATAAATGTATGTATTTATAGCATTGCTTTTTATTTTTGACTAACTTCACACGGGTAGCTGGTAGCACTTGAAGGGTACATGCAAAAACAGGGAATGTCCTTATGAAACGATTTTAAGAAAAATGCAAATGTAAAGTTTAAAAATATACAGTTGTGGTCATATAATTAAGAACGATTTGAAGTTCTAGGAGTTGTTTTATTTAAATCGTGTCTTACGAAGAGATGTGTTCCTTTTGAAAAGCAACTAGTTATGTTATAAAATAGCCCTATTAATAGAGCAACGTGACTTAGGAATAAAGAATAAAATCGTGTTTTTTTATTGACAATTTATTTTATTTTATCAAAGTAACACATTCAAATAGTACTGAAGCTGGACAAATAATTAAGAACGATTTACTAAAATGCTCGGCAATTGTTTTGTATGACATTTACATTAAAAAAAATTACATCAATATGCAGCGCGGATTTTTTAAAAAGCTTTTTAATACGATTGTAACTAAAATTAATAGTTGATAGCATATCCACGGCTTTTAATTACTGCTTTACCCCGGCGAGGTATTGATTCTATTAATTTTTGACATTTCGCAACAGAAATAGAGTTCCATTCCTCTAAAAACACGTCGTACCGCTCTCTTAAATTTCCACACTGTGTATTTGACACCTTTTTTTTTACTTCGAACCGCAAATTCTCTATTGGGTTCAGATCTGGGCTGTTAGCTGGCCAGTCTAGGACAGAAACCGATTGCGCTGTTAGAAAATCCTGTACAGTGCGTGCAGTGTGCTTTGGATCATTGTCATGCTGGAATGTCCAGATAACTGGGAGAACGTCTTCAGCATAAGGTAACATTGTTTCTTCCAGCATATTTTTGTATTAGAACTGATCCATGTTACCTTCTATCAACTGTACAGGTCCAACACCATGTCCAGAAAAGCACCCCTAAATTTTCACATTTCCCCCACCGTGCTTTAAAGTAACTTTCGTATACTAGGGTCGAGTATTACGGTCGAATCAATCGAATGCTGTATTCAGGGGACATCTTACGTATCGTTTTCCATCAGAACATACTCTGTTTATTTTCATCTCATCAGAAAAAAGTTAATTTTTCCACTGTCGCACTGTCCAGTTTTCATACTTTCTAGCAAATGCAAGGCGGGCTTGCCTGTGGCAAAGTTTTAACATGGGTACCTTTCTTGCTATCCTACCGTGCAGTTTTTTTTCTACTAAACGTCTTCGAATAGTGCGTGCTGAAATTGCTGAAGGGTTATTTTCACCAAAATACTCTTTTTTCAGCTCATTAGACCCTTTAAAAGAACTTTGTTTTGCCATACGAGCGATGTTTCGGTCATCTCGAGGAGTTGTTTTTTTCTGTTTAGGTACACGTGGAACATTTGAAGTAGTTTGATACGTAGCAGAAGGCTTTACAGCATGGAAAACCATCGTTTTTGAACATTGAAGATGGTCGGCTATCTTATTGTAAGACCAATCCTTCCGGCAAAGTTTTATTATCACTTCCGTTGTAGATTTATCACAACTTTTATTTTTTCCCATTGTTTTTTCATAAAAAGCAATCAATTTTAATCTTTTACAGCACTTAATTGGCGTCAAATTATCCAAACAATAACAAATCCACTGAGTTTTCTCTATTTAAATTTGAACGAAGGTATAAACTATTTTAGCGTTCTTAATTACGTGACCAGCTAGTAAATAGAAGTACTATGCTTAAAAGTAGTGTAAAAAGTTTGTCTATTTATTTTTAATCTAATCATGTGTATCAATGAATACAGTGGTGTTATGCAAAGGTTTTACGATACCGAGAGAAATAAAAAAAAATGCATGCAACGATTTTTTCGTCTTAGTTTCTAAAAATCTTCCCCTTATAATAGCGTTCTTAATTATATGACCACCACTGTATATTTTCTACTAGTGGCCCGCCCTCACTTCGCTTCGGGACCGTAATTCAGAAATGAACCAATAGATGGCGCTGTGTTCAATTACATCGCGCAAGCGTTTCGTGTTTTCGGTTTACCTATAAGCCTTGTCGTTGTCTATAGAAGTTATTTCTTTATAAATAGTATAGAAGATAGTAGTACATACTTTTCGCTTCGGCCATAGATAAAAAGGTGTATTTGGCGCCATTAGTTCACATTTTTTTAAATTAAAGATTTGCCTTCAATAAAATTCAGAAAATTTTCAAAATTGTGACATTCTCTGTCACTTGCCTGTACTCTTCACATGGTACATGAGTTAGCTAACATTATACAGACTATCCTAATCTTACAGTATGGGATTATAGAGATGAAATATTTACCAGGTAACATCTTTCAGTTATATAATTTTCAAAAATTAAGGCTATTGCGTGTGAAAAACTCGTTAAACTCTGATTTTTAATTATGCAGAGTAAACTGACAGATGTCAATGTCATCATAAATTTTACAGATGCAAAATGTATAGAAACATGACATTTGCATCTGTCAGTTTACTCCACATGATTAAAAATTAGAGTATAGATAGCGTACTACAAAGGACTAGGCAATCGCTTACCATCAGGTGATTCGTATAAAATATCACAATAAATAGTGTAGATGAACGTCAGTCTTATAGTACGCCATCTAACGGATTTTTCTTACGCGATAGCTTCCATTGAAAAAGGGAATGAGCATGTATATATTTTAAATGTTTGTGTTTTTTTACCTCTTTTTTTTTAAATAAATGACGCACGCACAGCAATATGGTGGTGTTTACAAATTACAAGATTGTGACGTCATTATATTATGTCAAATTCCATTCCCTTTTATTTATCTTGTGCAGTTGCACGGTTTGTGATTGGTCACTGATTAGCCTACCATTTTATTAATTGAAGGTGTGGTTTTCAACTTGGAGTTTCCTCTTATTCTGTGCACTTTTTATTTTTGATGATTGTCATATTATAAATGGAATTATATTAAAAAAAATTTTGTTGCCCACCTGTTCTTCAAGTCTTTATTAGTTCCAAATTATACCGACAGATGGCACTGTGTGCCGATTACATCGCGCAAGTGTTTCGCTCTTAACCTATAAGCCCAGTTATGACTTCAGTATACAAGTACGCCATCTAACGGATTTTTCTCACGCGATAACTCCCATTGTATTTACATAGCATGGAATAGCAACTCTGTTATTTCCCCTAACGTCTGTTTTTACTTGACTTTCTTGACGCATATTTTAAAATTTTAATATCTCGCATAGTTTCACATTAATAACACTTATTTGGCATTACAGTCTAGAGGAAGCGCGCCGGCGCGGCAACCCATCCGCCTCGCTACTGAGTCCGCAGCTGCCACCGCCCTCCGGGGCCATCGCCGCGGCCGCGCATACACAGTTAAGGCCCTCTGCGCATTTGCGGCCCAAGTATATAGAGGTATGTTAGGTTAGGTTGTCAATCTCTATTAGAGTTTGAAGCAAGCCGTCTCTGTTGATTCTGCAGCTGCCACCGCCCTCCAGGGCCATCGCTGCGGCCAGCAACACACAGCCGAGGCCCTCTGCGCATTTGCGGCCCAAGTATATAGAGGTATGTTAGGTTAGGTTACTCAAAATCACTATTACAGGAGGAAGAACGCCGGCGCGGCAATTTATTCCTACTGTTGAGTCCACAGCTGCCACCGCCCCGTGGGGCCATGTACATACAACTTGTATTAATGAACTAGTGGCCCGCCCTCACTTCGCTTCGGGACCGTAATTCAGAAGTGAACCAATAGATGGCGCTGTGTCCAATTCCATCGCGCAAGCGTTTCGTGTTTTCGGTTTACCTATAAGCCTTGTCGTTGTCTATAAAAGTTACCTCTTTATAGATTGTAGATAGATTGGATAATTAGTAATAATATTAACATGTCGACGTTTGTCCATAGGTTGGATCTGGTCCGAATAATCTACCTCAATATCACACCGTGTTGGATTTGCCGTTACCAGGTGAGTTTAGTGAATTGATTGGAAAATGCTTGTGTTTGTTCAGTGTCTGGGTGTAGTATATGTATTTAAGTTCAATAAAATTAAGCTACTTATACTCCAAACTGGAATTCAAGACCAAAAAATCTACGACAGATACGTCACTGTCAAATCTCATAAAGTCACTTATGTAATTTTCAAGTGACGTTTTCAGGTTTCGCCAACCTTTTTGGCATTATTTTTCTTATTAAGCAGATTAAACTGTCAAGTTTCCATACATTGTTAAAATGTTGTGGGTAGATACCAAATGCTATTAACACATGAAGTGTTACAAGCGCAATACCATCTTTGAAAACTAAAATTACGGATGGTTAAGTTTTTATTAAAGTGTCTTGTATTTAAATGAAAAAAAGTTAAAAAAAATATTTTTTTAAATTATAGAATCACAATTAGCAATAAATAAATTACATCAGCGAGTGTTTTTAGAAAATAGGGGTATACTATGGTACGATCATTTTATTGCAGTAGCAACATTGTAGTAGATTTTTTGGTCTTGAATTCCAGTTTTGGGTATAGTATGAGTAGTAAAAAAATATTATATGATCAGCAAAATAAGTTATTGTTCAGAAAATGTTTATTGCTGCTTTAGCAATTGCTGACCAGTCATTTTTTGGGTAGGTTAAGTTAGTTTTTTTTACTGACCTGTTAAATTACTGAACTTTTAAATAGCAATTAAGATACTTTAATGCCATTCGTACACACGGCGGCACCTAGAGTTACTTATTTTTATGTCTATACTTATTGGGTGTTAATGCAGTGGCAGTGGGTGATTCCGGGTGTTGCCGTCTGTACGAAATGATGCCTACTTTGGAATCATTTGTTTGTTTGTGTGTATGTGTGCTTGATATTGCCTAGTTGATGTGCATTACAATTTATGGTTAAGAATCTGAGTGAGAACTGCTGCCGATAAACGGTTACGCCGTTTGGCAGAAATTTACACATGTAATGTTTTTAATGTTTTTTTTTAAATGGCCTGTATTGTGTTCATGACACATTTAATTTTGCCAATGTCAAGTGTAGTTTGATAAAGTGTAGTCAACAGTCGAAGTCAGTCGAAATCAAAGTCACTCAATAAAACGCCGGTGTTTAGCGTTTTAATGTCCTAAGGATTCTGTGGAGACTATTTTTAACAAAGCCGTAGGTTTTAAGACTCTATTAGGTCAAAGCAAGTTGTTCACGTGACAACTCACTCGACACACAATAGCAGTGTTAAAAACGACACAATTCAATGATTCTTATATTAATATCACCCTGCGGCACTTCACTGCACAAAGTAACACCAAATTTGTACACTAAAAACCACTAGATACCAATTAAAATCTTTGGATTGCATCAGCCGATGCGGCTTGTTTCACAGTTACCCACAGAATCCCGTTTTTGATGTTATGAAATCAATAAAAAAAAATGACATTCAATTTGTTTATTTCTGAAAGTTAAGAAATAGATCAAGCAAAGCATTATTTGTCGGTGTGATCAGCAAACGTAACTTGCAGGTGCTAAACGCGGCGTGAAGCGCAGCCCGTCGGGCTGGCGCGGGCTGTTCTCGCGCAGCAAGCAGCGCCCGCCCGCCGCGCGACCAGCCCCGCCCGCCACGGCCGCCGCCCAAGCAGGTAACATACTACACAACCAAAACAATTAGGCGCATGACAGGAGAGCGGTTACCGCGCCCCGTACAGGTCGATTCACGAAAGATGACCACAAATGACGATCGTCTACCCGTGTTATCTCATGAAGAAGTGGCTCAATCTCAATTTGATACATTACAAGGGCTTAGACTAAACACATTATATGTTTAATTGCCCATGTTTTTTGTCTTGAGTCTTTACTTCATGAGATATTAAGCGTAGACGATCGTCATTTGTGGTCATCTTTCGTGAATCGACCTATACCCCGCACTTCGTCCCGCACATCCCGTAGTGACGCGCAATAGTTACTTTTTTCGGAACAGTAGGTAGTGTTACCGTTGTCATAAGTACAACTTGATTAGATGTATCTTCTAGTAACATAAAATATGTATTGGAATCCTAATTGAACATAATAAATAACGAACAAATCAGGGCTGGAAACCGGTTTTTAATTAACCAGGTTAATATCGATCTCAAACAGGTTTTTTCGTAAGTGTTCGTTCGGAGCGGAACCGATTCGCGAGCGATGTTGCTTCTGGAATAAACCTGGTTGATTCCACGATGCGCGTGAATAGTGCAGCGATATATTTTGTCTCTTTTTATCTGCGGGCAGGACGCGACGCGATTGGACGCGATGCTTGCAGCCATAAGCATAAATATCGTCTTCTCTTTCCCTTTCAATCGTTGCTTTTCATTATACGGGCGGAGCGAAAAAAAAAAACCCAGAGACCACCAAGACTTGACAGAGACGTGTATTTACTAAACGACTGGCCTACTTAGGCACGGCCGCTCGAGGAGGCACCACTCCTCGCGGCCCACCCCCACGACACCCTGGACCCGGGAGGGCCAGGAGATGCAGCCCGGGCAAAGAGCCTCGGCTCGAGGCCCGTACTCTCGCCCCGGCGAGAATGTCCCTGATGATGATGAAAGTATAGCGATGACCGTTATTTTGCGCACTTGTAAAAAATAAGACTTTCTATCAAAATTGGTTGATGCTGACTTAAGATCATCGATATTGTTTTATGCCGCAGACTATACAGGATGTAACAAAAAGGGGTTATCAACCATAAAGGGAAATAATGTGTATCTTGTATAAATTCTATATGCAAAGTTTCAAATTTATAAAAACATAATTTAGGAAAAGATAAACAATCTTATCGTAATTCATTTATAAAATTTTGTATGTAAACAATTTGTCAGGAATGCTAGGGGCGGTAACTATTCAAAAAGGAGCGGTCAAAGGTTATTATCCTTATTAGTTGATTGCTCATTAGTGATGTGCGAATTGAAATGGATTTCACGAAGGATCGGATTTCAATGAAATATTAATAATCGTAATATTTGTTTGGCAGGCTAAAAACTCTAATATTAGATTTGTAAAGTGTGTCAGAATCAGTTCACTTTGGGATGATACCCCCTTTTTGTTACATCCTGTATACCTTGTATAAGATTTGTCGATGTCTATGGATTTCGTCTCTTAATAGCATAGAAGATATATATATATATTAGGACGGCCTCGATGGCGCAGTGGCTAAGGTGTTCGCCCGTAGCGCGAAAGGTCCCGGGTTCGATTCCCGGTCAAGTCAATTTAGGAAATTACAATTTCTAAGTTTTCTTGGGTTTCGTGTTCTGGTTTGACGCCCCCAGTTAATTATCGTCACCTGGTACTCATAGTACAGGGGTTGCCCTAGTTTGAGACCAGGTTGATTGGTGTGATTGTCTGGCGCATTTATTCATTCATTCTGGCGCATTCATTCATTCATTCATTCATATTTGTCCCCAGACGGCGGACATAACGATAATATCGAACGGTCTGCGTCCGGTGAAGTCGTGCGAGTCGCTCGCGTCCGACAGCGACACGCTGGCGCCGCTCGCATGCCGCCCGCCCGCGCCGCTCAAGCAACACACCAGGTGAGTCATCATCATCATCATCACAACATCGGAGTGATAGAAATAGAAATAGAAAAAATCTTTATTCAAGTTAGGTCCATAGAGAACACTTATGAATGTCAAAACATAATTAATCTACCACTATACCACTGCCTCACAGAAAACCGGCGTGAAGCAGCTCCTGTGCTGTGTTTCGCCGAGTGAGTGAGGGTACCGGATGCCCATCGGGGGGAAGGGGGTAAAAGGTTAGCAGCGCACTTGTGACTCCACTGGTGTTGCATGTGTCCATGGGCGGCGGCAATTGCTTACCATCAGGTGATCCGCCTGCTCGTCTGCTACCTATCACATAAAAAAAAACATTTACCCACTGCTGAGTACAGGCCTCGTATCTACCTCGATAATATCGGCCTCCCGCGCCGCTCAAGCAACACACCAGGTGAGGATACGAGACATCATCATCATTATTATTAATTTTTTTTTGTACTCTCGTATCTTCGTTTGTACGTCGCCCAAGGCTCAGCCTGAAAATCAGCGCCGCAGCGGCCCCTAGCTGCTGCAGCAAATGCTGAGGTTGTGCCTTGTTGGCCGCAAAAATTACTTCTGTTTTGTAATACCATTGTATGTACCTACCTTGTATGTAATGTTTACTGTAATTTGTTTCTTTGTTTTTTTGCTTTTGTGGCCAATAAACGATATCTATCTATCTATCTATTATCATAGCCCACATTCACCTGTGGCGACATTTACCATCGTCCGAAGAAAGAAGTATACGAGATATCATCAAAGATTTAATCCATAGATATGCCCTCACCATACTTTGACCGCGCCGATTTGAGTCGAACCTCAATAATAACCTAGTTTTGCTCAACTGGGATCAGTTGTCATTTAGACACGGTGAAATGAACCGATTTTGATTTTCTTTTTTTGTTTGAAAGATGAATAAAGGGGAGTGTGTGTGTAGCTGTACTCTGATTCATAATCATGTAAAGTAAACTGACAGATGAAATGAAAATGACAAGTTTTTATGCATTTTGACATTTGCATGTGTCAGATTGAGTGATAATGTATGGGGATGACACATTGACATCTGTCAGTTTACTTTACATGATTATGAATTATACAGTATGTTGGATATCGATCCAAGATGGCCGCCGTCATAAAGATATGGATGTGTATGTTTTAACAGAACTCCCACAATATGGGTATCATACAGAAGGGTTTGAGTAGCAGAATATATTTATTGTGACATATTTCAAATCCAAAATGGCCGCCGTTAGAAAATGAGTGGCGGGGTTCTTTAAATATTAGTACGGAATGTATATACTTTAGAAAATCCCATATTTTTTTTGTTTCTGTTCGTCAGCAATGGGTCTTGTCGCGTGTGATAAACCCGCTAAAAGATTAAGATTACTCTTAATTGATATTGTTTATCTGTAACAACATCATTGTTATTGTGTATGTACGTACAGCCACACATGAAAGTATACAAAACTGTCCAATTTCTTTAATCGACTCTCATCTTATAGTCATACACATTAGGTTGAATATCAATTGGGCAAATTTTACAGATCGTGGTAACCTGATGTGTGGCTGACTGTATATTGCAATATCCATACTAATATTATAAATGCGAAAGTAACTCTGTCTGTCTGCTACTCTTTCACGCCAAAACTACTCAACGGATTTAAATGAAATTTAGAATACAGATAATCTAGACCCTGAGAAAGAACACAGGCTACTATTTATTGCGAAAAGGGGGTTGTAAGGGGTTGAAAGGGGGGTAAAAAGTTACTTTTCCACGCGGACGGAGTCGCGGGCAGCCGCTAGTTTGTTATATTTGGTGCTTAAAATAATTTCTTATTGTTATCGTACAGATCGTCGTCGTGCGACTCCTACTTCGAACCGTGGCAGGCGGAGCTGGCGGACATGCGGCTGCGCCTGTCGCCGCAGGAGCGCGACCTGCACATGTTCAGCGAGGAGGACGACGCCCACCACCAGCACCAGGTGAGCGGGGGGCACTGGGGGGCGTTCCACACTCGAGTGGTAGCAGTCCACTGGTCGATCACACGCTATCAGTTAATGGAAGTCGGGTCAGTCACTTGCTGTCAGTCACTCGCTGTCGTTCACTGGATGTCAGTCCCTGGCGGTCGTTCACTGGATGTCAGTCCCTGGCTGTCGTTCACTGGATGTCAGTCCCTGGCGGTCGTTCACTGGATGTCAGTCCCTGGCTGTCGTTCACTGGATGTCAGTCCCTGGCTGTCGTTCACATGGATGTCAGTCCCTGGCTGTCGTTCACTGGATGTCAGTCCCTGGCTGTCGTTCACTGGATGTCAGTCCCTGGCTGTCGTTCACTGGATGTCAGTCCCTGGCTGTCGTTCACTGGATGTCAGTCCCTGGCTGTCGTTCACTGGATGTCAGTCCCTGGCTGTCGTTCACTGGATGTCAGTCCCTGGCTGTCGTTCACTGGATGTCAGTCCCTGGCTGTCGTTCACTGGATGTCAGTCCCTGGCTGTCGTTCACTGGATGTCAGTCCTGGCTGTCGTTCACTGGATGTCAGTCCCTGGCTGTCGTTCACTGGATGTCAGTCCCTGGCTGTCGTTCACTGGATGTCAGTCCCTGGCTGTCGTTCACTGATGTCAGTCCCTGGCTGTCGTTCACTGGATGTCAGTCACTGGCTGTCGTTCACTGGCTTTCGTTCACTGGATGTCAGTCACTGGTTACAGTCACTCAATGTCAGTCACTTTCTATCTCTCTCAATGTTATAGTCACTTGAGGTCGGTCACTGAATGTGAGTCACTTTCACTAGCTGTCAGTTTCTGTCATTCGCTACAATAGATATTAGCCACTGGAGACCAGTCACTCGCTTCAACTCACTACATTCGAGATATTTAATGAAATATCTATATCTATACTATTAATAAAGAGACAATCTCTATAGACATTCACACCGAATATACAAACCGAAAAGGCAGAACACACACACACAGTGTCATCTATTGGTAGACAATGGAACTAGTGGAAGTGAGGGCGGACCACTAGTATTATATTAGTGTTTCCCTTGTTGTCTGATATCTGTAACACAAGTGCATAGGCTACATAGTACGGAGACAGGTCAATGTATAAGATGTTGTGTGTTTGACGACCCGTTTAGCGCAATGGTTTGAGCGCCGCATGAGACGTAAGGGTTGCGGGTTCGATTCCCGCACCAACACAAATGTTTGTTGATAAACAGATATTTGTGTTGGGTCTGGGTGTTTGTGGTTCCTTCGTTGTTTCTGGTTTCCATAGTACAAGGGAAAACCTTAGTTTGGGACCAGGACAATGTATGTGATGTTGTCTCAATTTATTATTTATTTATTAACAACATGTATTGTAACCCGCAGGGTGACTCTGCGTGTTCGACGCCCCCCGAGTCGCTGCTGTGCAGCGCGGAGCCCAGCCCGCGCCGCCAGCTGAGAGTGGACACCGGCATCGCCAACGACTTGGCCGAGAGGTAGGCTTTCCTAGTAACACTATACTCAAAACGGATTCAAGACCATAAAATCTACGATAGATACATCACTGTCGAATCAGGAGACCTATTTTTGAATTTTCGTGTCACTAAAAAATGTGTGATTCGCATGATTTTTGACATCCGCATTTTTGAATCATTCGAAAACGAGCGATTTGCAACCAGTGGTGTAAACCACTCGTTTCCGCTAGGCGAGTGGTCGCATTTACGTCGAATATTAACGAGTTAACACTATACTTTGACAAGATTGGCGACACACTAAGCGAGTGATTTCAAAAATAGGGAAAATTATGAATCATACGACTCACGAGACGATGTGACTTGCAAAACGAGTAGTTTTGTTTGGACGAAGCGAAAATTCAAAAATAGGTCTCCTGTTATCAAATAACGTTTTAAAGGAGTTGTTCTGTAATGGGCCCACCTTTTTTTTTATTTTCCTACACGTAAAAACTATTTTTTTTCTGGTAGGTATTTCTCCTGAGACTAGGTTTCCGAAAATAGATTTTTTTTAAAGAACTCCAAATTCGAATAAATAAATATTTAAAATTCTGAAAAAAAAATTTTTCATCGTGTTTTTCTAAATGTTTTAGTTAAAGAAAAAAAAAGATTTACTATATATTTGATCCTCCCGGGTAGAACAATAATTTCTGATACTAGTTTTTAGTTTTATTCGCTAAAATAATAATCCTGAAAAAATTAAAACATTTCATGCGGCGCCCGGATATTGTTTTTTTTTTTATTAAAAGTTTAACTGACTGTCAATAATGAATGTCTGTCAGGCTGACATTGACAGCTGACAGTGGCAACTGTCAATGTCATTCACTTCTGATACATTTTGTTTGACATCTGTCATTAAAAATGTGACATTTGACAATTAATGATCGATGTTGCCAATGCAGAAAAAGTTTTGGGTTGCTGTTTTATCAACATTAACTATTCAAATGTTTTTACCAAAAAACAAATGTTTGGAGTTTTAAAAAAAATATATTTGTACATGGAAATGTTCCTTATTTTATGCTCTATCTGAAAAATATAGTTTCATGACTGTAGGCCACGGGTTGCCCACAGGGGCCCAGCTTCCATACAAAAAAAGAACATGTCCTTTCGCCAACCTTTTTGGTATGCAGACTAAACTGTCAAGTTTCCATAGATTTTGCATCTGTATATCTTAAAGCGTTTATTAATTATTTTTTTTTTAGAATTATCTTAATAATTTAGAAAACTCCAGCTCCATCTATTGGCACAGATTGCAAAGTTACGTTTCTAAACAAAGTGAGGGCTAGCCACTAAACATCTTAAAGTTATCTTTATCTTTACAATTAATATATCTTACAGGAAACGCCAAGCCCTAGAAGAGCAGTTGTCACAAATAGGCTACATAGACGGGGACTCCCCGCGCGCGCAGCCGCGGCCCCGCCAACAACAGCCGCAACAACAACAACAACAGCAACAACAACAGCAGCAACAACAACATAACCAACAACAACAACACAACCAGCAGAAGCGGCACACGCCGCGACCCGCCTCGCCCAGACACCTGATGTTGCTAAAAGGTAGGTAATCATCATCATATCGTCAAAGTAGTCTTTATTTGCACAACACAGTACTGGGAATGCATGTCTGTATGTATATGTATGTTTGTCTTTCTTTCACGGCAAAACGGAGCGACGAATTGAACCTGAATCGTTCCGCAAGAACTGAGGGCGTAGGTTGTAGGTGTTGCCGCATCAGTTCCACCGCGTCAGCGAACAGTAAATCCGCCGGCTTCTCAGGGCTCGCTAGGTTTAGAAGAATTTCGTAAGCTTCGTCACCCATAGAAGCAATTAAAGTCGGCATTTTAATTCTTCTTTAATGTTATTGACAATAAAATACATATCTACCCTGTCAATGTATGTAGACCAACTCCCACTTTTCACGTTAAACTCCGCGATTTTTCCGACTGACATTTTGTATAGTCTTTTTCCGCTGTATTTTCCGCAATAATTGTGTTTTATCTCGTCGCCATTGAAGTATTTTTGGGTAAATAAAGAAAAACTTCGTTAACCGGCCATTACAAAATATAATCAC
>JABMDO010001451.1:0-14127 GCA_014851415.1 Cnaphalocrocis medinalis
TTCCGCAAGAACTGAGGGCGTAGGTTGTAGGTGTTGCCCGCATCAGTTCCACCGGCGTCAGCGAACAGTAAATCCCGCCGGCTTCTCAGGGCTCGCTAGGTTTAGAAGAATTTCGTAAGCTTCGTCACCCATAGAAGCAATTAAAGTCGGCATTTTAAATTCTTCTTTAATTTTATTGACAATAAAATACATATCTACCCTGTCAATGTATGTAGACCAACTCCCACTTTTCACGTTAAACTCCGCGATTTTTCCGACTGACATTTTGTATAGTCTTTTTCCGCTGTATTTTCCGCATAATTGTGTTTTATCTCGTCGCCATTGAAGTATTGTTTGGGTAAATTAAAGAAAACTTCGTTAACCGGCCATTACAAAATATAATCACAACAGAGTAACCCTGACAACCGCCATAGACGTCTTACCACAGACACTACAAAATCAATCACTTTTATTACTTGCGAACGAAACGCAAGAGGGGGTCGGCGCGGCCGATGCAGCCGATGTCAGTCTAGCAAGATCAAGAGTCACGAGTTAACGCACGCACAACCTGCACACATTCGCATTCGCATAACATTCGCATTGATTTAAGCGAATGCGAATGTTAAAAACGATGCGAACCATTCGCATAAGCGAATGCGAATGCGAATATTCTTCTTTAGATCAAATTAGAGAGTGCACTTGTATGTGCGCACACATTTGAGCACTATAAGCATATTATATATCTTGAATACGATCGTTAAGATTGGCCGCCGTAGACGTATTCCTCTACAGCGGCCAATCGGCGGCGGTAATATCGGTTGAAGGATTAATTTTACCTGTTGCACGGCGTCCAGCTTGATCTTTGCCTGCGAGTGGAACACCAGCTCAGCTATAGGCGCCAGCAGGTCGGTGATGAGGCGGTAGTCGGCTTGTTGCCTGCAGTATGCTTCTAGTCGTGATAGGTCGTGTCCCGATAGGTACTGCTCTATACGCTTTTTTGTTAACGCTGCCAAAGAAAGTAGATGGTAAATGAATAAATATAAAATAATTAAATGCGCCAGACAATCTCACCAATCAACTTAGTCTCAAACTAGAGCAACCAGTACCAGATGACGTTAATTAACTGGAGGTGACACCCGAACCCAAGAAACTTTGCAAAATCGAACCCGGGACTTTTCGCGGGACCTTAGCCACTGCGCCGACAGTAAATACTTACATTGATACAAATGGGGACTAAACGCGAAGATTTATACAGGGTGTAACAAAATCAACCATAAAGGGAAATAATGTGTACCTTGTGTAGATTTTATATGCAAAGTATCAAATTAATAAAAAAAAAATTTAAAAGATAAACAAACTTACCGTAATTCATTTATAAAATTTTGTATGCAAACAATGATCAGGGATGCAAAAGACGGTAACTATTAAAAAAGGAGCGGTCAAAGGTTAATATCCCTATCAGCTGAATGCTCATTCATAAGTGATGTGCGAATTTAAATGGATTTCACGAAGAATCAGATTTCAATTAAATATTAATAATCGTAATATTAACTTGCCACGTTAAAAACTCTAATATGAGATTTGTAAAGTGTGTCAGAATCGGTTATCTTTGGGATGATACCCCCTTTTTGTTACACCCTGTATGCATTAAACATTTTATTTTAGTATTATAATGTACTTTTATACTCGCGTTTAGTTCCGTTTACATAAAGTATTTGTATAATGCAACGCGAAAGTTTAAAAATATGTATTCATTAATGTTTTTTTGCAGTCGAACTTGCGAGTACGAGTTGTCTTATAGTTATAAGTTGTTACCTGGCTTGTCCAACTGCACATTATCGTTGACCAGGGTGGACAAGGCTAGCGAGGCAGGCAGTTTCCTCAGCGAGCGGGCGAGCAGACGCGCCAAGCGCCTGCGGAAGTCCGCGCTGTAGGCACCGAGCCAGCGCGCCTCGCGGACACACCGCAGCATTATGCACGAGTGTTCGCCCGTCAGCTCGTTGGCTTTTTGGCTGGAATACAAACATTAAATATTAGTCGTTTTAATCTTTGTATTTATTTGACTTTACAAATTTAGACGACGATGACTCTCTGTTATTGCATGCCGATAATAGAATAGAATAGAAATCATTTATTTCAACTCATACAAAGTCATACAGTTACATTATTATCATAGGTAGGCACATTATATAATTATCCATTATTATTACATTCTTCAAATTAAATTAGATTAAATACATTATACATTATATTACATTTTATTTTTATTAATTTGCTCATTAGTCAGCATCTGAATATACTATATAATATTCGGTTAAATGTGAGAAACTTAATAATAATTTGTGTACCTATTGTAACCATATTTACTTCAATAAATGATTTCTATTCTATTCTCGAAACCCTCATAATAAGTAACACGAATAAAGCACCTTAGCATGTTAAATCAATAAAATAAATACCAACCGTTCTATGCAAAAAATAATATTCACCAGGCCGTAATGTATGAAACAGCTGATTTTTTTTGGTACCATATTTTAATTTCCCACGCAATGATTTAGCAACACGGTGCCACCCAATGTGGTACCTCAAGGGTGACACCCGATTGAAAATATAGGTTTTTTATGTGATGGGTGGCAGACGAGCAGACGGATCACCTGATGGTACAGTACAGTACCTGGTGGTGAGGTACAGTGTGTAATTGTACCTACAACAATTTAAAAATCTTTTTTTTTTTATTTGATAGGTAGCTAACGAGCAGGCGGACTTAATAGTAAGCGATCGCCATCGCCTATAGACACGTACGTACAACACTAGTAGAGTCACAAGCGCGGTGCCAACGTTTAACCCCTTTGTCCTCCAATTAGACCTTCGGTAACCCACACTCACTCAACGAAACACAGCGCAGGCGCTGCTTCATACCCGTCTTCTGTGAGGCTGTGGTATCACTCCGGTCGAGCCGGGCAATTCATGCCCAAGGCTCTCCCGCGGTTCACCTAATAATCTGACGTCGTTTCTGTTCAATTTCATCCGTAAGTTGTCACAAATGAAACACGAAACTTCCAGTTGCGGTGTTCCCTGATCGCTATGACATGTTCTTTTTTAAACGAGGTTTGAAAAAAGTACTTCTTTCACGGTAGGCAGCGGCATGACTGTGCCTCGGCATTGTTGTTGTCTATGAGCGGCGGTTACCATTTACCATCAGATGGGCCGCATGCTCATCTGCCTATTTCAGCAATAAAAAAAAAACGAAAGTTCACTCACCTCAAATAAACAGGCACGAATCTCTGCGACTTCCAGAACTTGAGCAACTCCTCAGTGAGTCCAAAGCTCGTGCCGATGTAGTCCAGGTGCTCGGCGCTCACTTCCGTCAAGCGCTTCAACAACGTCGGCGGTTTTGATCTGTGGAAAAGAAAAAAAAACACTATAGGAAAGAACCAATTCCAACCAATGGCAGTTTTGGTCAGTTCTAACTTCTAGATGGGTAAAGAGAGATGTTCTATCGTTCATTCAGAAGTCATTTGGGCTGAGAAACCTCCTTGTAGGATGTAAATGATGACCGGTACTTCGCCGGCCGCCCGCGACTTCGTCCGCGTGGAAAAGTAACTTTTTACCCCCCTTTCAACCCCTTACAACCCCCTTTTCGCAATAAAAAGTAGCCTATGTTCTTTTTCAGGGACTAGATTATCTGTATACCAAATTTCATTTAAATCCGTTGAGTAGTTTTGGCGTGAAAGAGTAACAGACAGACAGAGTTACTTTCGCATTTATAATATTAGTATGGATATAAATTATTTTGATAAACAACTTTTACTGCCGTTCAGAGACTTCATTTAACCTTAATGTCTATTATGGAAAGTCTTTATGCGAATTAAAATAAGTGTCAATACTTATTCTTAAGTGTCAATTTAAAAAAAGAAAATTAACGTCTCTGATTGTAAACCAAAATCCACGCGAGCGGAGCTGCGGGCATTCACTAAATTAAATAAGTAATTGAAAATTGAAATCAACTAGCGTATCTAATGTGCCTAACCGAAATATTGGTATAACTATTACCTGGGTACAATATTCTCCGTGTGCAGCGTGGCCTGTTGGTCGCCGCGCGGGTGGTCGTCGTCGGAGGCCGCGTCGTCGAGGCACGGTATGTCGCCGGAGTAGTACGCCGCCAACTGCTGGAGGGCCCGCTTGCCATACCCCATCTGGTAAATCAAGTTATTTACTTATACGTTTCTAGTGGCCAGCCCTCACTTCGCTTAGAGACCATAGTTGAATATTATAGATGGCACTGGGTATCGATTATATCGCGCAATAAAAAAACAGTGTTTCGTATTTTCAGTTCGGTTTTCCAAATTATTCGAAAAATTGTTACAATCAGTGTAACTTGGCTGGGGGCGCTAGTTTTGTCGATATAGCCGCTTAAGCTACTTATACCAAAGATTTTACACTATAACAAGATGGTGTACTATGAAAATGAATGCAATGTTAATTTCGATTCTATGCAGTGAGAATAAAGATTACTTTGAAATGCCAAATCGCTTTACAGAAAATCGAGCCGAGCGAGATGGCGATCGACAGGAATATGTCCTTGTCTAAAGGGCTGCCATCATAAAAAAAAACCTTTGTGGTATAACTTACGCAAAGTTTATATTTCTTCTTCTGGGGAACTTTCAAAATATTGAATAATTTAAAGGAATGATACGTTGGAATTAATAATGTCTTTTTTATTTTTTTTATTTTAAACCATGATAAACGACTAGTTTTATGTAAAAGTCGGTGATATGGTAGTTTTAATAAATAATAAATATGCAACACTTGGCGTCTGGACATCACCAATATGGCGGCGGCAAAAATAATTTGAAAGATTGTATTATTGTGACGACAAAAATAAAGTGTAAAAATTGTGCTTATTTATTTAATAATGGTTCACACAATAATGGTAAACACTTGTTGTGTGATAGGATGCAAAAGTGAATCATAATAAAGATTGCGGTGTATCTTTTCATAAGTAAGTGTTTAGTCAAAGTTTTATTTTTGCATTGAGTAGGGTGTCCATTTCGCTTGTCATCTAAAGACTGGATTTTTTACTGTTTCAGATTTCCAAAGAATGAAGAAATTAAAAAAAGGTGGCTTACCGTCATACCGGGAAAAATTACTAAACAAGTGATTTTCAAACGTTTCTAATGTAAGTCCAACCTTTAGATGATGATCAGTTCATATAGATAGTGCATTCGCATATAGTGCTAATGCAATAAAATGTAAATTTTCAAAGCTGTATTTTATATTTATGAAAATGTAAAATTTCTTCTAAGACTGAGACTCAATGCTCATAAAATTAATACTTGAGTGAAACATGTGAGACATGTAAAACAATATAAATTTAATATTTTGTTAAATTAAATAATGCTTTTATAAAGACACTGGGTTTTCATTTATTTCAAATTTGCAATAGAGAGATTTGATCCCCTAAGATCTAGTCTACCTGTTACTGGGAGGGATCAAGTCTCCCAGAATAGGGGACAATTGATCCTTTTGGAAAGTTCTGGGAAAATGCAAAAAATATATATATATGAAGCACTAATAAATATAATAATCAAATAATGAGGAACAGTAGGTAGTTAACAAAATTGCCTACCTATGTACGTTTTGTTTTTATAGAACTAACAATGGGGATCAAGTGTCCCCAGTTTCCCCAAGAGTTTGTGAAAAAAAAAAATTTTAGTCAATATTCTTGCTGTAGTGTGTACGTTTGTATGAATAATACGCTATGGCCGGTTAAATGTGCCGCAGAGTGTATTATTATAGGTAGGTAAATAGAAAATCTAATAGGGCTAGCACAAACTTTTCGAAAAGTCGGTAGTCTCTTCGTATCGTACGTATACATAATAAGGAATTTTAATTTGGAACTTGTGTTTTTTTTTCATACAAAATTGCTCATAAATACTCAAACGATACTTTGAAACGTTCGTGCTAGCCCTTCTAGTTTGAATGGGCTTCACGAGTTTCCTAGAGAAAGCGATGTCCGACTCCCACGTGGGTGGACTGAGTTTGACAAACAATAATTGTAATCGAAAATCTAAATCGTGTGGTCACCTTATTAGAGTAGGACGCCAATCAAGTTATAAACATCTCACGAGGCTCGAATGCAAGTAATGAGTACGCCATCTAGTTCTTATATACAATATCTTTGCTTATACCAAACTGGATTTCAAGACCAAAAAAATCTACGACAGATACGTCACTGTCAAATCTGTTAAAGTCACTTCTGTCATTTTAAGTGACCTTTTCAGGTTTCGCCAACCTTTTTGCCATTATTTTTCTTCATCGCTTCTCGGCCTTTTGGCTAAGATCAAAGTGTAGTATTATTTTTCTTATTATGCAGACTAAACTGTCAAGTTTCCATATATTGTTAAAATGTTATGATACCAAATGTTATTAACACCTGAAGTGTTACAAGGGCAAAACCATCTTTGAAAACTAAAATTATTAAAGTGTCTTGTATTTATGTGAAAAAGTAAATAAAATATTATTTTAAAATTATAGAAACAAAATTACCAATAAGTAAATTACATCAGCAAGTGTTTTTAGAAAAAAGGGGTATACTATGGTACGATAATTTTATTGCAGTAGCCACATTGTAGTAGTTTTTTTGGTCTTGAATTCCAGTTTTGGGTATAGTACGGAGTCATGTCAATATAATATGAGGTGTTGTGTGTGTGAATTTATTTATTTCTAAGACGTTATATGTTATACGACGGAATATGAAACGCGTCACTCACCCTCTGGTAGGAGGGATGCGTGGCGATCCTCACTATCCTCGCGCCGGACAGCTTGGGGAAGTCCTTGTCGCCGAACTGCTCGCACACGTTCCACGGGATCAGGTCGCCGGCCGCCTTGCGACCGCGGCCTAGGCTGTCTTTCACGGATCTGGGTACAATAAGTATCAGCATGAATACTGTCTGACTGCAGGGCAAAGGCATCCATCATAGAATCAAGTCATCGCTACTATGATGGGATTAAGGCTTAATCAAGCAACACTAACACAGTCACATTAGCCGCAGAACCAGGGCTGGAATACCTGGTTAAAATTCGCAACCAGGTTTCGTGCAGCTTCATACATTTTGAAAAGAGCATTTTGATTTCGATTCCACTCGTTGAAACCAGTATTATTTCTGGTTAAGCTCGTAGACCGTTTAGGTTTTAATTCCGCTCCCAAAACCTGGTTAAAACCAAAATGATTTCGCTCGCTCCGCCCATATAATGAAAAGCAAAGATTGTAAGGGAAAGAGATCGCAAGCATCGCGTCCAATCGCGTCGCGTCCTGCCCGGAGATAAAAAGAGACAAAATATATCGCTGCACTATTCGCGCGCATCGTGGAATTAACCAGGTTTATCCCAGAAGCAATATCGCTCGCGAATCGGTTCCGCTCCGAACGAACCCTTACGACAAAACCTGTTTGAGATCGATATTAACCTGGTAAATTAAAAACCGGTTTCCAGCCCTGCGCAGACTGACAACCATTGGAGCCATTAAGCCCTTGAGTGGAGACCGCGACTCGGTAGGCGTAGTGTTGGACGCCCTGCGACAAGATGGGATGATGACATTCGAAGGCTGGCTGGAGTGGGCTGGGTGAGAGTGGCCGAAAATCGGGAGCGATGGCGTGCATTAAGGGAGACTTATGTCCAGCAGTGGACTTGTGTGGGTTGCTGATGATGACTAACACTTACTTCTAGGAGATGTTCGATGTTTCTTCGAACCCCTAGCAGCTGGATGTCGCTGGGACTGTTCTAGAATTGTTTAACAACATCACCGACACTTACTTCTTGGAGATGTTCGATGTTACTTCGAACCGCCAGCAGCTGGATGTCGCTGGAACTGTTCTGGAGTTGTCTAGCACTAACACTCACTTCTCGGAATGTCCCCTCGAGGCACATCTGTATGACGCACAGCTGGATGTGGCTGGGACTGTTCTAATTCGATGTTACTTCGAACTGCTAGCAGCTGATTGTCGTTAGGACTGTTCTGGAGTTGTCTAACATCTAACACTCACTTCTCGGAGATGTCCCTTCGAGGCACACCTGTATGACGCACAGCTGGATGTCGCTGGGACTGTTCTGGAGTAGTTTAACAACATCACCGACACTTACCTCTTGGAGATGTTGGATGTTACTTCGAACAACCAGCAGCTGGATGTCGCTGGAACTGTTCTGGAGTTGTCTAACATCTAACACTCACTTCTCTGAGATGTCCCCTCGAGGCACACCTGTATGACGCACAGCTGGATGTGGCTGGGACTGTTCTAATTCGATGTTACTTCGAACTGCTAGCAGCTGATTGTCGTTAGGACTGTTCTGGAGTTGTCTAACATCTAACACTCACTTCTCGGAGATGTCCCTTCGAGGCACACCTGTATGACGCACAGCTGGATGTCGCTGGGACTGTTCTGGAGTAGTTTAACAACATCACCGACACTTACCTCTTGGAGATGTTGGATGTTACTTCGAACAACCAGCAGCTGGATGTCGCTGGAACTGTTCTGGAGTTGTCTAACATCTAACACTCACTTCTCTGAGATGTCCCCTCGAGGCACACCTGTATGACGCACAGCTGGATGTGGCTGGGACTGTTCTAATTCGATGTTACTTCGAACTGCTAGCAGCTGATTGTCGTTAGGACTGTTCTGGAGTTGTCTAACATCTAACACTCACTTCTCGGAGATGTCCCTTCGAGGCACACCTGTATGACGCACAGCTGGATGTCGCTGGGACTGTTCTGGAGTAGTTTAACAACATCACCGACACTTACCTCTTGGAGATGTTGGATGTTACTTCGAACAACCAGCAGCTGGATGTCGCTGGAACTGTTCTGGAGTTGTCTAACATCTAACACTCACTTCTCTGAGATGTCCCCTCGAGGCACACCTGTATGACGCACAGCTGGATGTCGTTAGGACTGTTCTGGAAACGTTTAACAACATCACCGACACTTACTTCTCGGAGATGTTGGATGTTACTTCGAACCACCAGCCGCTGGATGTCGCTGGAACTGTTCTGGAGTTGTCTAACATCTAATACTCACTTCTCGGAGATGTCTCCCTCGAGGCACATCTGTATGACGCACAGCACCTCGGGCATGGCGGCGGCGGCGGGCGGCGTGGGCGCCAGCAGCACGAACAGGCAGTGCGCCGGCGCATCCGCTAGTAGCTGGAGGTCGTTGGGACTGTTCTGGAATTGTTTGACAACCGCTTATTGATTTACTCCGACCATAGAAGTCCTGGGGATCTACTACGCCAAACGATATCGATTTATTCGTAACGATACGACAATGGTTCGAATATTCGCATATACCCCGCTATAAGAAATGTTCGTAATTTGGGGGCCTACTATAAGTTCCATCGTGTCGATACGAATAATTGAATTTGACCGCTTCACAAACGTCAAATCGACGAACATTCCTACGACGTCTCTGATGATATCGTAAAGAGTATCGTTTCGTTTGCATTTGTTAAAACTTTTTTCAGCCATTTTATGGTCCACACTGAAGAATAATAAACCAAACAGCCAAACTTTTTTGAATTTTACAATCATACGTCGTATCGTTATGAATATATCGATATCATTTGGCGTGCTAGACCCCCTGGATACAGCGTGAATGCGTTAAGTGTCGCCGCCAATGATGGCACCAATCGTAAAATTCGTAAAATGTATGTCGTTGTATGGTTAATTATAATTTATGTCTCAGTGCTTGTTTTGGTAATGTCTGTAATGTGATGTCTTGCGTTTTTAGCAAATAAATGTTGTGAATCATCAATCAATGTATAAGATCCTGTGTGAATCAATGGTGGATTAGAAACAAAAATATTTTACTAGCTATACTACATTACTGACCTTATAATGACTTGCTACATAAATAGCCACTAATCTATGCAGGAACGCCTCCGCAGCGCGATGGTAGCAGAACAGGGCGTCTCGATTCACCCGGTAGAGGTCGCAGGCGGCGGGGGGCGGAGCGCCCACGCCCACCGAGGGGGTCGGAGCCTCGAGACATAGTAGGGAGTTAAGCCATGATTCCACTGGATCACCAGCTCGGTATCGGATTGGTTCTTCTAGTTTTATCTGATAAAATAGATGATACATTTAGATTATTTGATAATAGATAATGATACCAACATTTATAGAAATACTAGTGGCCGCCCGCAACTTCGTTTGCGTGAACTTTATGACTCTTGACTTAAAGATGATTATTTAAATAGTAGATTGGTCCAAGGAATCACGTTGTCATCATCCAAAAATGCTCATCACATTTGAAAATTTTGCATTCCATTTCATCCCATATTTGTTATAGTGTAGCTGGGCTCTTAGAGTTCCACACCAGCTGTTCCATGATCTTGGATTTTTTTTCATGGCATCATAAAATGCTCATTAATCTGAACAACTTTTGTTAAGGTGCCATTGACCTACCTCTTATAGTTTAGCTGGGCTGTTGTGGTTCTACATCAAGGAGCCTGATCTTCAAAATATATTATATCCTATAAGTTGCCCTGATATTACAGCTATACAATAAAAAAAAATTCATTCGAATTGGTTCAGTAGTTTCCGAGATTAGCGCGAACAAACAGACAAACAGACAAACAGACAAACAGACAGACAAAAATTTTAATAATCATTGATTCATGTTCTGTTACTGTTTTTTAGTCGTCCTAAGTTATTTTGAGATAAATATCTTCAATGTACAGACACAGCTTTTTTACATTTTTATTATATGTATAGATGTATAGAAATATAGAAATATGTATAGAAATGTATAGAAAATATAAATTATTTATTTGCTTACGAGTTACGAGGGTGTAAATGAGATGACTTATGATATAATTCATACCAAAAATGTGCGGTCGCCTATTCAGCCGTCACCAACAGCATGCTAGCTAATATAATTTTTCGATTAAAATTTAAAAGAACATATTGTTTCTGATGATGATACATTTTTAGAATTTTTATTATAGTCAGCTCCAAAATATAGGGACACTTATCCCCAGAATTTATTGCCCGGAGCTCGCACAACAAACGCTATATTTATGATCAAATTCTATATGTGATCTAACTATAAGTGATCAAAAGGAACTTATTCTTTTTTATTATTTTAATGTAAGCAAAGGTAAAAAAAAATATACATCTGCATCTTTCTTTTTCTGACAACAAGTAGTACAGGATCGACCAAAGTGGCGTTCTCTTGTTTCGGAGGGCAAGACTCGTTTCAGGTCGCTGAGCCAGTGGAGTAAGTAAGTAATTATCTTTCTTTTTCGCTTTGTTATGCGCATATGTAAACTAGTGTTATTGAAAAGGAATGTCTCTTATAAAAATAGAAGACTTTATTTATTTATGATTAAAATAAAACATACGCACGCAATGCAACCAGAGAAGAGAGAAAAAAGATAAACAGCACGCACACTTATTTGATAGCGCAGTGGCGCCATCTAGTTATAACAAATGTAACGCAGTTAGGTCGATAAGGCAGAGCTTAATAAAAAAAATACTTACCGGCGGCGGAGCATTATGCTTATTCTGCAGCTGAGCGAACAATTTGAGCGACAGCGCCCGCCCAGTTCCCTCGTACCCCGACACCGTCGACGACAGCAGAGTGAGAGGCGCCCGCTGCGCGCACGCAGACACGTGCGCGAGCGGGATGGCTGCTGCCTCGTCGACCAGGACTAGATCCGCGGCCGAGAGGAGGGAGTGGTCGTCGGGGGTTATGTACTGGAGAAATGGAAAGTCAATTGTTCAGTTTAAGTCCATACATTTGGCGTACCACATGGCAGACGACCCATTTGGCGTAGTGGTTTGAGCGCCGGTTGAGGAGACGCAAGGGTCGATTCCCGCATCAAGACAAATGTTTGTTGATGAAACAGATATTTGTCTTGGGTCTGGGTGTTTGTAGTTCCTTCATTGTTTCTGGTTTCCATAGTACAAGGGAAAACCTTAGTTTGGGACCAGGACAATGTATGTGATGTTGTCTCAATTTATTATTATTTATTTATACAAAACGTGGCTATCAGTGCAAAAGTGGAGTAACCCACATTTTTTATGATACGGTTTTGGTGCAAAATACATTCGCTACATTTTACTATCTTTTAACAAATGGCGCAGCAAACATTGTTTTTGCAAGGTGCATTTTAAAGCAAAACCATGGAGTAAGAGCTCACTATCTTCTAATGAAGTAGTCTGGGGTTACACCAGTTTTGCGCTGATAGACTCTATGAATGTCCAATATGTTATCTTGCGCACTTGTAACTCTACTGGTGTTACAGGTGTCTATGGGCGGCGGCAATCGCTTACCATCAGCCGGGCTAACATTTTTTTTTTGTCGCTGGGGAATGCGTCCTTATGCATACCTTCCTGCCCGGGGGGGCAGGAGGGTTATGTCGGGCTCTCCTCCGGCTGCGGCCGGAGGCATACCGACTAAACCCCAGCGGCGCTCCCTCGTCGCCAGAGTGGGAAGGGGACATGAGTACTGGTTGAAGAACCTTACTTCACGTCCCTCCCCAGGCGAAAGGCCCGTTTACACTACGGGCCCAAAATTGCCTCCCCCAGTCAGACTGGGAGGAGCAATAGGGACAGCCGGGAGCGCCGAGCCGTCCCTAGTAGACAGAGGCAGAGGCCTGTGCAATGCCATCGCTGGTACCCCCGTACCTCGCGTCGGCTGGCCTCTTCCTCGGAGAGGAGGGAGACGCGCATCTGTTCGGCGTCTTCTTCCCCTCCTTGCCCTTCTCTGAGCGTTAGCGAGAGGGTCTTGCGCGCCACAAGATATTTTTGTCGACACTCGTATTGTGTCGGCGCAAGTTGCGTCTCGCTCACCTGTCTGAGCGAGGAGCGGGATAGAAGGATACGCTCTTGCGAATCAGAGTCGATAAAATTTTGTCGAGTTGCGCATTTTAGGCCTACAGGTGATCCTGCTATATACCACCTACCACATAAAAAAATCTACCACTGGATCTACTGTGGTAATGGAATGCTTGTCGGAATAGACAGATGTCTTGTGGGAGAAGTAAACTTTGACATAAATGGGCTGCTTCTATCGGAATAATATTAGGTATGGCATCACAGAATGGATTGAAACAGAGCCTGGGCTGTGTTTCGCAGAGTGAATGATTGAGGGGTACTTATCGGAGACTCAATTCGGACCAAAAAAGGTTCGAAAAACCTTTACAACGTGCCCCAAAATAAACGCACTTGTAACTCCACTTGGTAGTGTCTATTGGAGACAGCAATCACAGAAAAAAAGAGAGAATATAATTATTACTCATTCACCTGTACAGTCTGCCTCGAATTCCTCGCAACATTGATCCTCACAATAGCCTTCTTAAAGTCCGGGTTAGTCGACCTCACAATGTTGTAGTCTATATGCTCCTGGTAGAGACACGCATCCAGTCCTTTCAGGACAAACTCGAACAATGTGATCAAGTTCTCCGGATGCGGGGACGTGACGTAGATGTTGACGTAGCCGAGAGCGACGGCGGCGGACACGGCGAGCCCCAGGCAGGCTGACTTGCCGCGGCCCCGGGCTGCTGTTAAGCAATGTGGAGGCCTGTGAACGATTAGTTTACAATACAGGGTATATCTCTTGACAATTACATCCCTTTGACCACGTCTTCTACCAACGATTTTGAACATTTGTTTTGGTAAGACTTTTGGGGATTTGCAAAAAATCAACTTTTTATACAAAGTCACCCACAAGCCACCCAGGCCACGTGAGTTGGCGAGTTCAGCTTCGCGCTCCTGCATCTCGAGATCCGCTAGACGTCGCGTATGCTGCGCCTCTGCTAGTAAAAGTCTCGCTCTTACCGTAGCAGACGAGTTGGTGGACCTAGACGAACCTAGGAGGTGACGGTGGGGGGTGGCGGCTGTGCGCCTGACGTACTCTTACCACCCGCGGTATCGGCCGCCATCTCGACAACAGATTTCGCGTCCTTTTTAGCGCTTCTTGTCTCCACTACCATTACTCGAAGTAGACTTACTTACTCCGAGGTTTTTCCTAGAAGGACCACTTTATTAAAAACCACCTTTTGGATTGAATAATAAGTAAATAAAAACGCGCTGGTTCGTAGTGGAGCGTCGTGTAATTAATAGCAAAAATACAAACGTCAAAACAAATATAAA
>JABMDO010001452.1:0-15132 GCA_014851415.1 Cnaphalocrocis medinalis
GTTAAAGTCTTCTATAATTTATAAAGTGGTAAATTCCATTTATGTAATGCATCGTTCTTGAAAGTAGAATTTATCGATTATTATTATTATTAGGGGAGCAGGGGGGCTTGTTGTAACAATTTTTAGTTTTTTGGATGGGAAAGTCAAACTATGGGATATTTTTGTGATAAAAAGCATTCATATCACAGACAAACTATTCAAATATCGATTGGAATAACAATCAGGCTCATATTTGTAATCAATACTTGTAAAAATAACTTTTTGTGCTGGAAGTCGTTTGTTACAACTTACCCCGTTCTTGGGGCTAGTTGTAACAGGCGAGGGGCAGGTAGTAACAATATAATAAAAAGATTAATTTGATTTATTTTTCTTGACATTTATCGTAAATCAATGTAAAAATATTACTTATTACGCATTTATTATAAACTGATCAGGTCAGGAATGTTTCTTTGTACGCATTTAGATATATTTTTGTTGCTTAACATCAATTTAGGATTTAAAATAAAACAACAAAATTTCAATCATCAGTCATAACAGAATTCAACAATTTAAAATATTTTTTAGCAATTGATTTTTAAAATAAGAGTAAATTAAACCACTACTCTAAATTTTTACGGGTTAAAAATCATTTTGAACCAGCTGTATAACTTAACCATCACGATCAATTTATTTGTCCCATTTTCTAGCACTTCCTTTGCTGCTAATTCGTAGAAGTTGAGATTTATAGGCCCTTTTTTGATTTTCTCTTATAATTTCTCATCCTAAAAAAACAAAAGTGATTTTTTTTTCAAGAACGGGCAGGTTGAAATATGTTACAATGTGCCCCGAAATTCTGTTACAACTAGCCCCATGCCAAAATTTTTAACATTTTTGTTTACTAAAACAAAATATTTTATTATATCTAATTAAAAGTAGTAGTATACTATAGCTTAATATATTGAGTTCATAACTGAACAGTAATTTATTGAAAAAGACACTACAATAACTAAAAATCTAATTTTACGAAGTGATGTTTTTTACATTACCAGGCAAAAATAGTGTGCCTGCTGACAAATATAAACTGCGCTCTCGCTCGCGTCTCTTGTCTTGTTTACGTTGTAGGTCCCATTATAAAAGGCATATTGAGTACACATTTAAAACAAAATATTTGAAATCCTAAGAGTAATTGAGCTGTTACTACTTACCCCTGTTACAACTAGCCCCTCGCTCCCCTACTTGACATTGATTAGAAACATTACTCTAACAAAAAGGTAGAAAATATCAATCAATCTATGGGCGGCGGCAATCGCTTACCATAAGGTGGTCCGTCTGCTACCCCATCTGCCACCTATCACATAAAAAAAACAATCAGTCAATATCTTTATTATATACATAAAACATTACTTTTAAATATTTGTTTGTCAGGTGTTTTGTAGTAGGTATACCTATTAAGTATCAAGTAAGTATCAGCCTATATACTGTCCCACTGCAGGGCAAAGGCCTCCATCATAGAAATCAAGTTATCACTACTATGATGGGATTAGGCTTAATCACCACGCTTGCCTAATGCGGATTGGTGATCACAAACCCGAGCTATGTTCGAAAAATTCGAAACATACTTTTGCTCGACCCGGGAATCGAACCCGGGACCCCGAGATCACGGCCCGGTACTTAAACCACTAGACCAACGGGGCGTCAGGTATACCTATTAATTGCATAAAAATATTTGACACAGTAAATCACATTAATGTAATGATTGTGTGTTGGCAGTATTCGACAGCCTCGGCAACGCGCGCGCCAACTCGATGACGGCCAGCGGGCAGTGCCGGCTCGCGGCGCTGATCCCGTGCGCGCAGGACTCCTCGCAGATCTACGACTGCAACGTGCGCCTGCTGTTCCGGCTGCACGCCGCGCTGCCGCCCGACACGCTCACCGGCCACAGGGAGAGGTGACTGCCATGTCCTACAATATGTCCGACAGCCTCGGCAACTCGATGACGGCCAGCGGGCAGTGCCGGCTCGCGGCGCTGATTCCCGTGCGCGCAGGACTCCTCGCAGATCTACGACTGCAACGTGCGCCTGCTGTTCCGGCTGCACGCCGCGCTGCCGCCCGACACGCTCACCGGCCACAGGGAGAGGTGACTGCCATGTCCTACAATATGTCCGACAGCCTCGGCAACTCGATGACGGCCAGCGGGCAGTGCCGGCTCGCGGCGCTGATCCCGTGCGCGCAGGACTCCTCGCAGATCTACGACTGCAACGTGCGCCTGCTGTTCCGGCTGCACGCCGCGCTGCCGCCCGACACGCTCACCGGCCACAGGGAGAGGTCACTGACATATTCTGCAATATAAATCTTCTATAATCTATAATATTTATAAAGAGGTTAATCCTATATTCCACGCCATATTCGATACCATCAACGCCCAGCGCCACCTATTGGTAGATAGTGGAGTTACTGTCCCGAAACGAAGTGAGGGCGGGCCACTATCCATACTAATATTGTAAATAAGAAAGTGTGTCTGTCTGTATGTTTGTCTTTCTTTCACGGCAAAACGGAGCGACGAATTGACGTGATTTTTTAAGTGGAGAGATAGTTCTTCAACTTCCCTCCCTTCGGATGGAAAGTAACATAGGCTACTTTTTGTCCCTTTCTAACCCCCCATTCTAGTAAGGTGAAACTCGAGTTAAGAGTTTACCTCGCACACCCGAACCGCACAGACCGTGCGACCATAACTGCGATCCGACTTTCATTTTGATATTATATCCATTTATTATATTTTATTGATGACATGTTTTACAGGTTTCGACAGCAGTTCAAGAAATTAAGCCAGTTCTATAAACACGCCAGCAGCTTGCAGTATTACAGGAATTTGTTGACGTTACCCGTGCTGCCGTCAAATCCACCCAATTTCCTTCTACAGGTATGAACTATATCTATATTCTATTGATCTTAATTTTATTCTACTACCGATAAATATGGTTACATAATTTGGGTGATATCCAATGATAGGAATAGGCAGCCTATATTTACCTAAAATTCTCGACGGGATATGGAGCTGTTAATATCCACCTAATTTTGATTTCTAAAGACTGAAATTTATTTTTCCACTTAATAAAGGTTTTTGCAAATAAACCATTGATAACGTATAGTGGATGACTGGTCCAATAATAAGTTGCTTCGTTACATTTTGACGTCAATTTCAAAATTATAAAGTTATGTTACGAAACAATAATGTCAAAGTTGTTGTCACGTAACGCAATAGTTTCTTATTAATGTAACAAAAGCTGAACCCACTAAAAGTCAGAGTAGCAACTAAGTAATACAGGGTGTATCTGGGAACATTTACATCCCTATAACCTCGTGTTCTACTCAACCATACTGAACAAATTTTGTTCTATGACTTTTGAAAATTCGCATAAAAAAAATTCATCTTTCCATACAAAGTCACGTGACCGGACTTGGTCATTTTGTATGGGGAGTCGAGAAAATTTTGGATGAATTTCAAAAAGTTGTTAAGCAAATGTTGTTCAGAATGGTTGATAGAACACGTGGTTAAGGGGATGTAAATGATTACAGATACACCCTGTAGAGTGAGATCACGATGTGATTATTTTCCTAAGATAGGTACTTACCTAATGTATTGTGTGCGAAATTAACCACTCGTATTTATTGATCAACTATAATTCCAGAGTGACTTCGGCACATACGTGGCGCCTGTGGTGTCGATCCCGGAGCAGCCGCCCGACGAGGTGGACTCTGTGGGCTCGCTCATCGACACCTCCGACACCATCAGCCAGGTACGAGACCCTCGGGAGCTTTCCGGGGTGCTGATTCGGAACTTCTCGATTAATGTTGTAGGTCGCTCGGCAGTACTGGGGACCGATTGAAGTCGAAATAGAGTTCTATATGGACGATTGTATGAAATTTGAGATTTCGACTTCAATGTCTAGTGCACGAGAATTGTCCCCCTGGTTTTCTATCGATGTTTATCTCCTATGACTTTTTAAGAACATTAATATTCGATTCAAATGGGGAATATCGCATGTGAAAAATTCGTTAGATGGCGTAGTAAATTAGTAATGTTATACTGAGGTCCAACTTCTACGTCATTTGTTGTTTTGTGTCATTTTGACATCTCACCTCTCATCAAAAATACCAAACACCGTGTAGAAGGTCCTCAGTTCTACAGTACGCCATCTAGCGGTAGGGCGTAAGTACCTATTTAGGACTATTTGACATTTCGCTTCGGTTTGATCCATTTAGTTTCATTAAAATAATTATGTTTGTTTTTTGCAAACCCGTCTAAAAGTTCTGAATTGGCACCCATTATTAGGTACGCTGAATCAATATAGGCAGTGGCGGATTTGCAGTTCTAGCCGCTCTAGGCCCCAGGCCATGTGCCGCCCCTTTCTCAGCCCCAACATTATAGACTATAATTATTTATTATTTATTGAAAAAACACATCATTTCCCTGTTATTGGCGAACGAAAAGTTCGTAAAATCTTTTTGTGCAGTCTGATTCCAATGTTTGTCTTCAATTTTACTATTGTTTGACTTAAATATCATAATATTTGCATTTCATAAGTTAGATTAACTAATAATCTACTGGAATTATAAACTAAATTAGCAAAATAACGATAAATCAAACAAAGATCGCGAATTTTAAAAAGGCGCTCCGCGTACGTACGGGCAGTACGGGCCGGTATGGTTGTAAAGCTTGGGGGCATTTTGCATATTTTGACAATGCGGGCCGAGTTGTGTCGCCCGACCGGGCTCTGGTGTGGATTTTAATTGTTTTTAAACGGTTTTATTTTTTATACGTAATGTCAAGAGATTTAATAATTGTGGGAGAGCCATGCTTCGGCATGAATGGGCCGGCTCGACCGGAGTGATACCACTGCCTCACAGTAAAACCGGCGTGAAGCAGCTCCTGTGCTGTGGTTTCGCCGAGTGAGTGAGGGTACCGGAGGCCCATCGGGGGGAAGGGTTTAAAAGGTTATATTGCAAAATTTCATTGCAATCGCTTTCGTGGCGTGGCCAGGAAGTAGGACACATGGAAAGACTCGTGTTTCATTTGAATCTAACTAGCCATACAAGAAGCAACCTTAGACAAGCTATAATAAAGAACATTGTGGCCTAGCGAGCCTAAACGCAAGCGGCCGGCCCGCTAGGCCACAATAACTAGGATAAAAAAACAGTGTTGAAATGAATTATTTATTTGCTTGCTAAGTGTTGTTGTTGTTTCTCCGAGTAAGGGTACCGGAGGCCCAATCGGGGATTAATGATCAAAAAGTTGGCAGTGCCCTTTTGACTCCACTAGTGTTAGGGGTATCTATGGGTGGCGGCAATAGCTTATGACCCGTCTGCTCGTCTGCCACCTATCCAATCGGGGATAAAGGGAGTTAAAAGGTTGGCAGCGCACTTTTAACAATCGATAGGTACCTATACTTCCTAGAAAATTTTAATCATACGGTACTACGCGATCCATATGTAAAAACATATTACGATACTTTGCATTTGAGTTTCTTCTTGTTAATCTTGTTATCATGAGTGATTTATTTTGGCACGTTTAGCCGCCCTTAATACCTGGCCGCCCTAGGCCCGGGCCTACTGGGCCTTAGGGCAAATCCGCCACTGAATATAGGTCTAAGATAAACTTCTTTTATGCAGAGACAAATGCCGCCAAAACCCGTATACCCATATCCTTATCCTACTGCGAAAGAACCCGAGAGAGAGGGACAAGAGAACATGGTATGTTCATCTGTGTGAAGGGGTGGTTGTGTTTGTCTGTCCGTTTTTTTATTTATATTTTTTAACACTATACATTTTTATTATTCTACAGCCGAAACCTGACCCTTCAAAGCAAAGGTTGTCCTATTTTGGAGGTCAGGGGTACAAACTCATTGTATGAGATCATGATGTGATGTGATCGCTCACTCATGACTGAGGATCGTTGCACCTCGCTTGTGTTATGATTAGTAATCATAGGTACGACATCGCGCTGTAAAATAGGTCTAACCTAAACTTCTTTTATGCAGAGACCAATACCGCCAAGACCCGTTTATCCATATCCTTATCCTACTGAGAAGGAACCCGCGAGAGAGGCGCAAGAGAACAGGGTATGTTCGTCTATGTGAGAAGGTTGTGTTTGTTTTGTCTGTCCGTTTTTATTTTTTTTAAGTTTAAACGAGTTATATATTATGTTTTATTTTTTAATGACTTTATAAAAGGAGCCTTCTCTTTTTCTCTATGCTACACTGAATATTGAATTTGTTTTTTTTTTCTTTAATATAAATGTTTTTCGACCAGTTATAGACCGATTTGCAATTTTATAATTTGATATCATATGGAAAAGTCTTAGTTTACTTTTTGTTGTCTAAATAATTATTTATGTTTGTATGTATTACCATGCCTAAGTATGCATTATTTCATACAGAATCAGATGACGACAGAAAATGTTGTGCACCAGGCTCAGGCCGAACCCCCTAAAAGGGTATGTTGATATTAAAGGGGATGGTGTTTGTGTGTGTCTGTCTACCGTTGAAGTATTTGTTCGCTCTGGTTGGTTATGGTTTTCGTATGTGATCCCTTTTTGGCTGACTTTGCAGGTCCTCAGACCAGTTCCACTGCGACCAGTTGTATTTATTGTTATGTGTGACCTTACCTACACTTTTCAGAAAGAGATGTTTTTTGTTTGGGACAGAGATCCTTAGCTTCATTGGGGCCTAGTTCCTATATGATTTCCTTGATGGTTGTTACGTGACGTGTAAATCGTTATCTAGACAAAGATCCGACAAAGTTCTGGGTAGATCTCTTTCAGATATTAATCCTATGCTTTATGTCGACCTCTGTTGTTTGATTGTCATAATACAACTGCTTAAGCTACTTAGTGCAGAACCAGGTCGATGTATAAGATATTGTATAAATTTATTTATTAAGGTTGAAAGTGGTCTACCGGTCGGATATGTTTATCTATACATACATCCTACATTTTTAAACGCCTTAGAATCATAATCTCAGAAAAAAGAAGAAGCATTATCCTTGAGATATTCCTTGGGAATAAATATTGATTTCATCAATACAATGTTCTCTAGACACTGACCTCCATTATACAAATAGGCTGGACTGATGATCGCTAGCCATTACTTGATCCATTTTGGCGTTGATTGCAACTGAGAGAGGTCCTCCCAGTACACTGTCAGTGGGATCAAATCGGCACAATAAACAGCTGTTATTTATCTCGGAGCGGAGTGAGAGAGATTGGAGTGAAATCCACCAATAAAATTGCATAAAACTCCGCTTCTCAATTCTTCTATTATTGGGTTTCACTCAGCTCCGCTTCCGTGGAAACAGCAGTCCAGCGCACTTGTATAATAGTGTCTCCAGAGGTTTCTAAGACGGGTAAAAAAGCACGGTGTATTTATGCAGAGGCGGCGCAAGACGTAGGCGATGTGGGCCACCGCCCACGGCCTCGCGGTACAAGGAAGGGGCCTCGCGCCTCAAAAAAATTTGAACGAGCTTAAAATCGGTTTTATCGGTCATCATCGTCGTGAAATCGACAGAAAAGGAAAGGGCCTCGCGAAATCAGTCTTGCCCACATCAAAATTAGATCTTGCCCCGCCACTGTATTTATGTTAGATAAATGAGTAACCGTGTGTTGTACAGTCGACGACGCCGGACAACTTGGACGCGTTCGACACGCGCACCACGCCGTCCCCGCAGCCCGACCCCGTCGTGGAGCGCGACCGGCTCATCGACCATCTGCAGAACGAGCTGCGGAGGATGAGGTGAGTGCTATCAGAACATAGATAGTTATAGCTGGAGGCACGAAAGTATAGCGATGACCTTTATTTTGCGCACTTGTAAAAAATAAGACTTTCTATCAAAATGGATTTCTGCGCACTCAAGGTCATAACTACACTTTCTTGCCTCGGACTATATCCATAGTATACAGGTTGTATTTGTGAACATTTAGGGTGCGTTTCCACTGAAGCGGGGCTGCTTCGAGTTGAGCGGAGACTTATAAAAATTGACCAATCACATTGCTCATCAGAGATGCGATGTGTATTTTGAGCCACGTGATTGGTTAATTTTTACAAGTCTCCGCTCAACTGCACGCAGCTCCGCTTCTGTGGAAACGCACCCTAACATCCCTTTAATCACGTTTGTATCAAATATTCGGAACACCTTTTGTTTAACGACTTTTCGAAATTAATGGATTTTTTTCAACTCTACATACAACAAGTCACGTGACCAGCTTTGTATGGAAAGTTGTTTTTTTTTTATGCGAGGTTCCAAAAGTCATAGAACAAATGTTGTTCAGACTGGTTGCCAGAACACACCGTTAAAGGGATTTAAATGACGACTGTCTCACTAATCAGGGATGTTTTGGAGGGTCGTGGGATGTTTTTTTGGGGATTATTATAGTCAACCCTAAATAGTTTTTAATCGATGCAAGCTTCTTGAATTTGGAGTAAATAAAAAATAGCGTCCGCTTGGTACACAGTCACGGGTAGGGTTTCAACGCTTTACGGGTCGGAGATGGCTCACGGGCAGTAGTTTCCCCATCCCTACCCTATGACAAAAGCGGCAGGTAGCGCTATCATTTATTTTCACGACTATAACCACATTATGTGTGTGCGCAGAACGGAAGTGTCTGCGATGGTGTCGGAGCGGAACACGATGCTAGGCTCCATGCGCGAGCACTGCACGCGCCTCGAGACGCAACTCCATGCTGCCAAGGTAACTACAATACATTTCATCAGCAGCTGTTGCCAGATTTCGGTTAGAGAAGTTTCTGGAAGCATTTTTATGTAATAATCAGCTAGAGGTCACCTGATGGTAAGCTATTACCGCCGCGCCGATGGAGACCCACAAAAACAAGAGAAGCAGACGGATCTCCTGCAGCTGTCCATGGACACCAGTTGAGTCTTAAGTTCTTTCCCCTTACTGCCGAATTGGGCTTACGGCGAAACACGTTGCAGGTGCTGTTTGCATGTCGGTTTTCTGTGAAGTGATATCACTCCAGTCGAGCCAAGTAACGAGCGTAGGGTGTCTTTTGCACAGTTCGAGTAAAACAGTTCAATTTAATTGACATTCTTTCTATCTCCGAAAACGGGGCAACGTGGACGCCCTCGGCGAAAGCATGTCGTCTTGCAAGTTTGCAACGTTCTATTTTAGCCAGTCGTCGCACGTGTATACTTGACTCTGCTCTTTTTATATGAAATTACTTTTTCTCGAAATGTTATTTAGATTATTGTTTTATTGCAGACTGATCTACAAGAAGAGAAACAAAAGTCGGAAACTTTAATAGCACAGACCCCGGAAATTAAACGTAAGTTATCGTTACTCTCATTTACAAATACAATTTCAAGATTTCTTTTATTTTATCGAACATTTCAGAAGATTAATTAATATGATCTGAAAATTACAGAGAAACTCGCGGAAACAGAAGAAAAAGCCAAAATAACAGACGAGAAATTTCAGAAATTAAAAGGAGCGTATACACAACTAAGAGAAGAACATATTACACTGATTAGACAGGTATGATAAGAAAATTTTCAAAACAGGTTGTTTCAAAAGTTATAACTGAAGTATTTATATTCCTGTCGGCCCCGGGATACGTCAATTCAATTTAAAAACCATGCTTATACGACGTATATCCAACGGAATATGAACCTTATCCATCAGGGATAATCACTATTTCCGCTTGTAGGGGGACGCTTCATAGACTAACAAACATTTATTTAGCTTTTCTTATGCTCCCCACTTGTCATAATAATAAGATTCAAAAGATTCCAGCATTTTATTTAATTAAATTTAATTGAAATAATTTGTATTTTATTTCATTAATCAATCACGATTCAGAAAGCTGAAGTAGACAAATTGTCAGCAAGTTTACGGGCAGCAGCGGCGCAACACGAAAGCGCCAAGGCAGCAATGCAGCAACAACTAAATGACAGAATGAAGTAAGTCTAATAATTTACCACCTTATTTGTCAGCTCATTATAATTGAATATATCAGACATATCCTCTAGTATACGTCTTCAAACATGACATAACATACATAAAAATACATGTTACTATTATTTTTCAGGGATGTTGAACTACTACAACAAAGCGCTTCATCGAGTGAAGAAATCGAAGCTTACAAAAGTGAGATAGCAAATCTTAGGTCTGAATTAGAACAAACCAGACAAAAGGACGTTGAAATAGAAACGTTACGAGCCTCCATGGAGGCCCTTGACATAGAAAACAAGACTGTAAGAGTGGAACAGGAGGAGAAACTAACAACACTTGCCAACGAACTGAAAGACACAACAGAAAGTTTAAAAAGAGTGACACAAGAGAAGGAAGAAAGAGAAAGTGAACTGAGCAAAGTTAAAGAGGAGTTGGTGGGACTAAGAGAAAAGAGTTCAGATCAGTATACGAAAGTTGTGGAAGAAAAGGAAGCAGCAGTGAAAGAATTAGTTGAATTGACACAACGACATCTACAGGAGAAAGAGGTCAGTATTTGATCATAATTATAGTGAATGTACCGTAGTACTTGCGCATGCGTTTAATATTGACGTCGGCTAGACTCAAACAATCCATGTATTGTATTGTATGTATATCGTTTTGCATGACGTAGATTTTGATTGACTAACTTATTGTAACCTGAATATATAGGACTCATTATTTTACTAACAACTGTACTAATATACCTACCTATTTAGGATTTTATTTTAATAATAACATCTAACTTTTTTCATATTCATATAATATTATATTTCAATAGGCACAGGATCTTTGTATTAATAAGATGCAACTAGAATTAGAGGATTTAAAACAAAAAACTACTGATATAGAAGAACTTTCAAGTCAATGTAGAAAGTTAGAAGATGAATTGACTCTTAAAAATGAAGAGATAAAAAATATTTCAAATGAACTCGCTGGTTTACAAAGCGATTTCGAAAATGCTAAAAAGATTTCTGAAAGCCAAATACAAGAAAAAGACTGCGGAAATCAGTAAACTTTCAGACATTTTAAATGATCCTCAATCAATACAAGGCCGACAGCGATACTGAAAAAAATAATCTTAAATTAGAACTGAATGAAGCTAGAAGTAACATTATCTTACTTCAAAATCAAGTTGAAGAAAAGTCTGCTGCAGAAGGCAGGTACAAACAGCAAATCGATGATCTTAATATACATAAAGACGAAGACAGTGTTAAACTACATTCAAAAATAAGTGAATTAAATAGTGAAATCGAAGAAGTTCGGTCAAAATTAAACGATTCTTTAGCAGTTATAGACAGTCAAAAAACTGAATATGAAAATAAATTCAAGGAGAAGGAAACAGAAATAACAATTTTAAATGACAAATTAAAGAATGTAACTGAATGTAAAGACGAGATAATTGGAAATTTAAAAAGCATGGTTACAGAAAAAGATGAACAAGTTATTGCACTTAATATAGAAGTAACAAAGTTGTCAGAAAATCTTTTGAGAACTGAAGACGAGCTGAAAGAGACTCAAGCTGAATTGGAAATTGGAAGAGATGAGTATATTTCTCTGAAAGAGGAACACGATGATTTGGTTATTAGAATCGATGATAATGTGATTTTAAAAAATCAAGAAACGAGAGAACTGCACAGTGAAATAACTAAACTGAAACAAGAATTAACTTTGGAAAGGGAGAGGTTGGGCAATGAATACGAATCAGAAAAACAGGTTGGTTGGTTGGTCATACTTTCATAATTGTTGTGGCGTCCTTACTGAAATGTCTGACTTATTTTAGTATGTTTGTTAGGTTTTGGAATGCACACTAAAGGAAAAAGAGGGAACTATTGAAAAGTTACGTAACGAATACGATGCTATAGTAAATGAAAAGGAAGTAGTGACGAATAATCTAAATGCTAATTTGGAAACACTACGTTCAGAATATAAACAGTTGATAGATGAAAAAGAAAGTGAGATTAAAAATTTAAGCGATAAAATTGAAGAGCAAGAAAATCGTTTGAATTTACAAATATGTGAAAGAGATGAAAACATTACAAAAGCACAGAAGGAAATTGAAACATTGAAAATGGAACTAATCGAAATGCAGAATTGTAATGTAAAACAAAAGGAGGAGTTGGATGCTGTGCTATCAGAAAAAGATCAAGCAGGACAGGTTAGGCAACTAAGTTTAGCGTGTGGGGTGTCTGTCGAATCATCATAATCGTGTCATCATCTGTTATCATCATACACATTGTCACATCATTTTATTTGGTGTCGGTGTAAGTGTTTGGTTATTAATAGTGAGTTAATTTACTATATTGATAATTTTATCTTTGATTCGGTGCAAGGAACGTTTTACTTATATTAGGTTTACATAGATCTGTGGATAGTATTAGAAAACATATTTGTGTTTTTTTATTGTATTGTCTGTCTCTATACCCATTTTTTTAAACTTATGATTACGATATTATAATGAAACGAAATGACAAATAAAAGTGATATTTAGAAACTACTAGTTACTATAGTGATGAGAGTACATATTTTATGTTGCACTTCTGAGAGTTTAGTGGCATGACTTTTCTAATGGCATGTTTTATTTTTATTCCTTCCCTCAACTGCGACTTGGCTCTGCATCTCTGACCGCTCTGCTCCTCCATTGCTCTGCATGCTCGACTTTCGCTGGCAACTCTTGGCCTCGATGGATCGGCCCTTACGTTAAGTATCTCTTTTATTTCTATATCTACTACTTTACTGTTTCTGTCTTGCTTGCTGATGTATATGTGTGAAGATGTTGGAAGGTAGATTGCAACACGCCGAGGGCAAGCGACTGAATGCCGAGTGTGAATTGCAGGATTTGTTGCAACACAATACGATACTTGAAGCGGACGTGGCGGCTCTTAGGAAGCAGCTGGAGGAGGCCAAGGTTCAGTTAGAAAAACGTAAGTGTAGTTACATCTCATCAACTTTACTTCTCCACATTACTTGTTTGTATATATTTAAACAGCCTAATGTTAGTTCAAAAACGTTCGAAAAAACGTGACAGTTTATGCGAGCGGAGTATTGCGCATACGTCAATGGAAAATGTGAATACAATTATCTAGTCTAAGAACGTTGTACTCGAATCGGGGTACCTTTTGCAAGCGATTTCGCCGACTTACTGGAATAGTAGGAAAGAAAAGCAGCGCCTGCGCTGTGTTTCGTCAAGAGAGTGAGGGTACTTTCCCACCCACCCCCAGGGGGTTAAAGTTGGGCACCGCACTTGTGACCCTACTGGTGTTGCAGGTATCTATGGGCGGCGCCAATCGCTTACCATTAGGTGATCCGTCTGCTAGCTATCACATAAAAAAGTAGGAGAAACAATTATTAATGTTTGAAGCAGCTCCTGTGCTGTGTTTCGCCGATTGAGTGAGGGTACTGGAGGCCCATCGGGGGGAAAGGGGATAAAAGTGTTAATGGTCAGCGGCAATTGCTTACCATCAGGTGATGATCCGCCTACTTGTCTGCTACCTATCACATAAAAAAAATGTTCTAAATAGGTTAAGAGATTAATGTTCTGAATGTGTTCTATGTCGTTCAGAGAGCAGTAAGATAGTGTCGTGCGCGGGCGCCGCGTCGCTGGAGGTGACGGCGGAGGCGCTGGCGGCGCTGGAGGCGGGCACCGCGCGCGAGGCCAACGCCGCCGCCGCGCGCCGCGCCGCGCAGGCCATCGACGACTTGGCTAAACATACTGAGGTACACTTCTAAATACAGTAATACCCCAGAGTTACCCGATAGGTGGGTCCAAGTCATTGCCGCGTAAGTCGAATTCGCGTAGGTCGAGGTAAAACCCTTTCCAATAGGGTAGTTGACTAATATCGATGTAGTAAAAAATATTGATACTTTACCAAAATATTGGTAAATAAGAACCAATAGCCTAAATTTTCAGTTAAAAATATAACGTCTAGCTGGTTTTGTGAGCATTCAAAGTTTCATGGGCAAGTCCATTTTTAAAGTTTATTGTACACACCACACACTTAATAAACTGTATTTCTTAAATAAAACGCTGTTTGTAACTTGTGAAAATTCTATTCAATAAAAATGGCGACGACAGACTAAAAACAAAAACAAAATGTCATATTTCGCGCGATTCAGATATGACAGATAGCGCCATCTGGTGGTATTTTTGTATCAGTCTAAATCTATTATAGTTTGACCTAAACATTGCCGCCAGCCAAGGACGAATTAGTCCTTAAAAGTCATGTTTCTGTAGGTAAAATGCACAATTTAGTAATTGGCCTTTTGAAAACACTGTTACCACATTTTACACTAACGACCCGTACTAACCCATCATTACCTGGATGAGTGTCAATTATTCTACCTAACAACCACTTAGAAGGGGGTAAGCATTCATTCTTTACTATAACTAGGTCGTTTATCTTTAAGGAATTTTCAGGGGAAGACCACTTATATCGGTTTTGTAAAGTTACTAGGTACTCCTGTGTCCACCTTTTCCAAAACGATTGTAACATATATTCAATGTGTTGCCACCGATTAAGCCGATTAATTGGAACATCCACTACACTTTCATGAGGGACTATGGTTGGTGGTCCGAAACACCAAAAAAATGACCGGGAGTTAAAGCAGCAAAATCATCCACAGAGTCACTCATTGCAGAGAGAGGACGGGAATTCAAACAACATTCTATTTGAGTAAGCAAGGTACTGAATTCTTCGAAAGTAAGTTAGTGTCACCTAAAACCCGATTTATATGATGCTTTGTGGATCGAACCCCGGCCTCCCATAATCCACCGAAATGTGGCGACCCTGGTGGAATAAAGTGCCACTCGGTACCATCTGAAGCTAACAATTCACACAAATCTGACGGTAAAGAAGACTTTGCTCTATTAACATCCTTTTAAGTTCATGGTTGGCGCCTATGAAATTAGTGCCGCAATCTGAATACAAATGCCCACAATGACCACGGCGGGAAGTGAACCTTTTAAATGCAGCCATGAACGCGTTAGTTGACAACTCTGAAACTAGCTCTATATGAATAGGCCTTAGTAACAGTGCAAACCAATATGGCTATGTAGGCCTTAACCAACGTTGCATTGCGAAGTTTAGATGATTTAAGATAACAAGGTCCTGCAAAATCAACACCGCTACTTGAGAATGGTTTTGACACGGTAACCCT